>VWYN01014011.1:203248-224650 GCA_013400075.1 Hippolais icterina | reverse complement strand
AAAAAAAAAAAGGGAAAAAAAGAGAAAAAGATTGGGATCTATTTATACTGAGAAACACTGCTTTTAGGGGGAAAAAAAACCCCAAACATATGCCTGAAGTCCTGCCAGTATTATTTTGAAAGATGGAAATAAACATGTATATTCTATTTCAAGGCACATTGCACAGATTTAAGAAAACATTAGTTTTGGAAAATAGAACAGAACTTAATTTCCTCTTCAATTTCCCACCCTCCCTTATTTCAGAATTCTTGGTCAAACTCCTTGCTCCAAACTTTACATCTTTAAATCTTTACTTTACTTTAAATCTTAATTTAAATACATTCCTATAGCATGATCTATGCTGTTCTTTGGCTTTGAAAGACTGACTTTTCTGTATTTGACTTGCCTTAATTATGGTAGTGTTTAATGAACTTAAAAAATTAAAATGCAATGTTATCTTTGCGTATTCTAAGTTCACATGCTTTTATTCTAGCGAAAATTAAAATATCTGTAATTCTTTCACCATGACATCTTTTCCTTTTATATAATGATATTTTATGAATTTTTTCACACAATTCTCAGATTTCATAAATGCTTTTTCTCATTAAGTCAGAGAAGCCACACTGATTTAATTTATGCATCATACCTTCCTAAGTAGATAGATTTTATTAAATTATTGTTAATACCATCAATAGATATAACAGCAAAGAAGACCCACAAATTTTCTTTTTTTTTTTTTTTTTTTTTAATTTCTAAATGAATTTGTACCTTCTTTCCACTATTTATCAACCACAACCGGAAAAGCTTTTAGCAAAATTATCTGCTCAGTGTTCATGAGTTACAGAAGAGTAGCTAAACAGTGCTTACCCTGTTGGCTTAGAATTTATTTTAACTTTATTTTAAATGGAGAAAAAGTATTTTCTCTCATTTCAGAAGAAAAAAAAAAAGACCTAGTTCAAAACTCATGATAGAAAACCGTGTTTCTGTTAATACTGGAGAAGCAGCATATGGCTAAAATGAATTAGAGAATTGACTTATTAGTAAGCCATGGATATTCAAATATGTCTTATTCCATGATTTTGGTGAAATATTATGACAAATCAGTGTGATCAGTCTGATGAATTTCAAATTGAGTTATTCAAATTATGCTGGTTATTAAGTATTGATATTTTCTGGGAAAGGGACATTCTTCCACTGGAATCTAGCCTGTATGTGTTCCATGTGAGCATAGGCTGCATGTGGGTGAGAACAAGAGGGAAACCTGGTTGCCAAAACATAGACTATATTAATTACATATTTTAATTATGGAATGAACATAAATAGTGAAGAGAATGCAATAAGACAGTGTTTTACTATGCTAGAATGGTATTTAATTGGAAGCAATATCAGTGAGTGATTTTTTATGTGTGCATCTTTGTATGGATCATCTGTTCCTTGGTTTCCATGACATTTTCTCAGTTTCAATGACTTCATCCTGGAGAGTCTTGATAGGCTTGATAGCTGTATACCTTGGTATTCTGATCAATCTTTCTCTGATGTTGCTTGGCTGCATGGGAGTATTCCTTATGGTGCATCCGGTGTGAGCCTCTTGTCTCATATGCAGAACAGAGCAGAGAGGCAGATTTAGCAGCAAATGGGCAAGATACATATTAAGTAGTGCCAGATCAGAAGCAGAATTTGGAGAAGATTCAGGTGTCTGACAAGCGATACTAGTGGGAACTAAGGCATACTGGACAGAAATGATCATGTAATAAGCTTTTGTAATTAGAATGGTGTGGTGGATGTATGAAACTATCTGATATAATGTGTTTGTTCTCCAAACAGAACACATAATAACTACTGCTTCTGTGCCAGTGCTCAACATGGGTTCTTACATTCTGCTAAAATAAAATTTCTGATTAAATCCTAATGTAGATGAGATATTTCATTTCCATGTACTCATTAAATTGTAAAATGGAGAAAGAGGTGGCAAAGGTGAACAGTAAAAGTATAAAATTAAATGCTAGAAAGCAGTAGAAAGTAATAGATATGGAAATAGAGTGGAGAGAAGAGAACTTCAGATGAAAAAAAGAGAAATAAGAAAATTATTAAGCTATTTATTTAAAGTCTAATACCATAAATGAAAGGAACCTTGCAAAGATGAGAAGTATGACTGGTGGAAGAAAATATAAAGATATTCAGAGAACAGGTAACTCACAGAATTGTCTGCTGCTGAGGTCTGCCCAGAAAAAGCAATCAGTGCATTGGTAATCTGCAATAAGAAACAGGGTGGCATACGCCAGGAGGCCTTGCAAACAAAGGGGAACACTTTATCATCTGTATTGCAGAATGAAGTCGAAAGAGTTTGGGAACAAAACAAAATTTATTATCTGGTGACCTAGGTAGATTATGGAAATATACAAGGGTCATTATAAGGTATCACAAATAATATCGGGTGGTCATGCAAAACATGTTATTGGTTATTTAGTGGAGTAGTCAAAGGCAGAGAAATACACAGACCAAGGAGGTCTGAGTAAGAGTAAGTATGGGTACATAGAGGGGAAAAAGGCATAAAAAGTGTTGCTCAGTTACAGATAGGTTGCTAATCTATACTCATGGCCATTCTTTGCACTTGATCACTGAAGTGTCTCCTATTTTCTCATTAAAATCAATTTCTAACTCTCTCTGAGGGCAAATAAATCTATTCCATATACATAGGTTTGTACAGGGATTTGACTGCCAGTCAGTGGAGCATGGCTCATATACACTTTCCTCTAATGAACTCCCATCCTGATCAGAGAGGGGAACAGGAAACGGCCGTAGGTGCTGTCTGTGTCCTTGTGAGTGCTGAGTGTCTGTGCTGAGCTCTGTGTCTGTGAATATGCATACACATGTAGTGTGTGGATGGGTTTGCCTGCCTTCTGGTAATATGTGCTCAGCCTCTGCTGGTTGTACCTATGGACAGGGAAATGTGCTTGCCTTATCTCTTTCAGACAACTGAATTAGGCAGCTCCTTACTGAAATGAGGTTAAATGTTTAAAAATCAAGATTGGTGGGGGGGTTGCAGAGAATTTGAAATAAAAAATTGTGAGAGGAAAGAGGGACAACAGTCTAGAAGTGTCAAGGCTGGGTGGTAGGGAAGAGAAAAACAAGGGCAGCAGGAAACCTTGTAGTTTCTGTTGCGGCACCAAAACTTAGCACAATATTATATATGTAAAGATCAATGTTTTTCATTACACAATACACCGGGAAATATAAACATTTTACCTATATCCTTGAAACATAACAAAGCAACCTTTTACACCTACTCAGCTTCCCAGCGCAAGTGTCAGTAAGATGCAGAATGAATGAGCTATTTATTTAAAGGGTACTAGATATATTTAGGCTAGGAAGATAGAATTATAGAACTAATCACTATAAAATAATCCAAGTATCAATGCAGGTAAAAAATGCTGGCATCAGGAGGGGGAATAAGCTATAAGTCTCCAAGTGTGCAGAAACAAATTTATATACACATTATATGCAATGATCTGGATATTAAACAGCAGTGCTTGTAAAGTTAGCTAAAATATTGTCTTTCTGAGAAAAAAAAATTAACTAGAAAAACAAGGATGTATAGGACATAAATATGGTGTGGTTTGTGTTATGTGCTCAATGCAATCTACCAATACTATTTTCTCTTGTGAATAAATAGAAAGTTAAAACCAAACCAAAAATAATAAAAAAAAATCAAAACAAATAAAACCAAAAAACCAAATAACGAAACAAAAAAACCAAACCAACACTCTTTCCTACTAAGTACAGATAAAAGCTCTCAATGCCACAAAATGATGTAATCCTTGTAGTCTTCTTTTGATTTTGCATAGTCAATTAGAAGTCTCTACATACACTAATTTTTTGTCCTATACTGCTATGAAACCATGTCTCTTTTGAGCATAAGAACTGGAAATTCCTAATTATGGACAACAAATATTTTTGCTAGGGCAGCTCTTACACCTTCTTACTCTGCCTCCTCATTAGGAGTGCTTACCTAATCAAGTGAAGAAAGTCCTCCTCAACCTCAGGAGGCCTGCTGTTAACTTATACTTTCAACCTGCTTGCTTTGCTGAATTTGTACCACCCTTAATGAGGGTGCCGACACACATGATCCCCGTTGCACAATTTCCCTTCTTGACTATCATGTTACACAGCAAATGGGTGCCACATTTTAATTAGCCAAAATGAAGGGTGATAAAAGAGTATCTTACTGCACTATTTCAGTCTATTTTCTCCTGCATGAGTAGTAATGAAGCATGTGCATGCTGTTTCTGAAATTCAAGCTCTAGGGAGCATTTTACTCTAGGAATAGGTTTGTGTTGGTAATTACCAGAGTAATCCAGGGCAGAATTTGGAGAGACTGTATGTATCTTGTCCTCCAGAATGTTTTATTTTTCTATACCTCACTTAGCTCTGAGCAAGGTTTTTGAGAAGGGAAATACTTCCCTTACAGCAGGTCATAGTAGAGAGTGAGTTATTTGCTTAACAAAATTGATACCTAGAAATAGTTGCCTTCACTAAATTTATAATGATTTTTATGCATTATGCTGGAATTTAGAATCAACTCTCTCTACACAATCGGAAATACCAAAATTTTCAGATTAAGTAATGAACAACTCCATTCCAAATTACTTGACAAAGGAAAATAGACAAAACTCATATGAGATTGTGAGACTGGATCATGAAATCCTTCTTACTCCCATAATATTGTTGAACTTCAAAGTGCATTTTATTGACCTTAGATTATCTTGGCAACTTCACACAGATATATACTGTTGTTAATATAAGAGCTTTTCAGATCTTTTGAGTTCTAACTTCAAGGAAAAAAGAAAGACTAAATCATAGTTAAAAATGACACTGAGGCTGAGAGACAAGGGTCTTTGTTGGTTGAATATTTCAGGTGGCACAATGTCACTATGCATTAGTTTCATAATAATGTGACCTACATGATCTGAACCATACTATAGCCTCATTTTATTTATTTACTTATGAAAAGTAAAAAAATTAAACTAAAAATAGATGCTGGGAAAATATCAGAAGCATTAGTATCTGACTTCTGTTTTTTTTAAACCACTTCTTTTTTCATTAAATCTTCATGTGTGTTACTGGAAAGTCATAATTTTCTTTTTTTCAAAGTGCAATTAGTTTTGACTGAGCTTTAGAATTTTTGGTAATCAGCTAAATAGGGAAAGTGTAAGGCAAACATTTCAGGTTTTAAGATCCATACAACAATTCTACTTCAATTATCTTTGAAACGTCTTGAGATTTTAAATCCTTACTATATCATGTTTATTTCTCATGATAATTCTAAGTCTGTAAGCTTAATTTACAAGCTCCAGAAATAGACAGCTCTCTATGGGATTGTTCTTTCTAAAGCTTAATTATTTAAATTGACTAATAATAGCATGTATTTTTTCAAAAACTGCCTACAACTTGCTGCAATATTCTTTCTGTAATTTTCTGTAGTTTGCCAGACTAGAGACTCTAAAACTCAAATGGGAAGTAGATAATAATATTTTTTCATGCTAATATTCATATCTGCCTGTCATTATGGTTTTTTGCCTGTTCAGAAGATAAAAGACCACTATTTACAGGACATTAGCCCTCTCCAGACAGGACAGATTGAAATACACTTCAACAATCAGCCTCTCTGCCAAGAGATCCTCTTGTTTGCAACTATTGCCAATCTGAAAATATATGCTTCATAAGATAGGGCAAATATCTGTAGTTATTCTTCAGCCTACAGTTTCAGCCTGTTTTTCTACCCTATGTCATGATTTCTTCTCTCTTTTTTAAATCTGATTTTGTATTTTGAGATTTTGTCAATGCAAGGGGCATATGATTTCTTCACTGATAAAAATATAATATACTTGAGCAGCCCCTTGATTTTTTCTGTAAATAAATAAATCTAAGAATATAAATTAATTTCTTTCAAAATCTGTTATTTTTATGTTCCTTTAAATCCCTCTTTTATCAATTGCTGCACAACTTTGGTAATTCTCAAAGCACAAAAATCTTTTCAAATTATAGCTTCAAATTATAACTTCCTTATAAACTTCCACTTTTTTAAATCTTTTTTTCTCTTGGAATATATTAGCAAGTGTTTTGATTACATCATCAAGAGTTTAAATCTTCTATTAATGTAAGCTATGTATGTCTATGAAAACCACAACAAAAACAGTTTAAAGCAAAAAAAAAAAAAAAAGTGTTTCATGCTATGGTGTCTCGTGGTAGCTACATAAATCACAACAGGACTATTTATGCAAAAGAGCTGCTATACCAGGTCAGAAGAAAAGGCAGCATTACTTGTCAGCTGGACTTCCCATTGGGCCATTATAAAAATTTACAATAAAAATTATCAAATCTAGAATTTAAAAGTGCTATTCTGTTTCTCCAAGCCAAACAGTCTCAAATGAGCTATCAGTCACTGCAATGTAAGTATTCTATCAAACACAGAGGAGTAAAGAGATACATCATCCGATTATCTGGTGAGCATTAGAGGCAATGGACCGTAGGATGGGGCTGCCACTTACTGGAAAAACTGCCAGCTGCCTGCACACACCGAGCTGTTTCTGAGGTATTACAGCATTGATAAAAAAAACTTTCAGTCTTAGGAATGCCATGTTTTTCCTGGATCCAAAAATCTCTTGTCAATTTTGTGCATATTAGCAATGTAAATTTAAATACCATGTCACATGCTCTGAGCGGCATTTTAGATAAAAAAGTAGAAGGACAAGTTTGTGAAACATTGTCACCTACTTCTAAGGACTCCAAGAAGAAAACATGATTGCTCATACAACTGCTTAGTCCTATCTTCTTTGCAATAAACTTCGGTATTCAGCACTAAGTCTCCAATCTATGTGCAAATATAAAATATTTTTTAAATGGTTAGATTTTTTTATCAGTGCAAAATATCTATTTGGACATCATAAAGCAAAATATAATGATTTAATAGCAAAAAAATCCCTATTAGTGGTCTGGGACCCGCTAAGTCTACTTGTACCTATCACAATGCCTCCCATAAATATATGTCTCGAACCAATTCTGTCATAAGTCCAAAAGTCACTCAGCTTTGAAGTGAAAGAACAGAACATTAGTTTGCACCAGATTTCATCAGGAATTCATTATTTTAGCACATGTGCACTGGGTAAACAAATGGTTTTACAAGCCAAAAGGCAAAGATAAAAAAAAATCTACAGCCATCAGGAAATTGGTTTTATATTAAAAGGCAAGACCTATTTAAAGTTAATACATAATTAATACCAACAATTTGTTACTCATTTAGAAGCTTTAATATGACCTAAATTATAAGCACAATTTAATTGCCTTTAAATTCTTTGTCTCTGAGGACTACAAAGATTAGGTGAATATGTTTTTTAGCTGGAGCTATAAGGTGCTGATATTGTAGAGAAGCAAATTTATGTTCCTTAGGAAAATAATGCCTTTCCAGGAAAACCACTGTTTGTATTTGCTAAGACTTTTAATAAGGCTAATAACAAGATGAAAAAAAAAAATTCTCTACACATTATATTTGTATTTCACATCATCTGAATAAACCATATGAAATTCTCATTGTTCCTGGAAGTTCAGTAGCATCAAGAGTGTATCAGTTATGTTTTCCATATTTTGAATTATTTTGATTCTTGTGTTTCTTCTCCCTTTTTTACTCGAAGTAAAATAGTATTTATTGCAACACTCCAGATACATATATTTTGATGGTAATTTTTAAAAAATATTTTTCCTACTCATCCTGGCTGCTAAAGTTGAATTTTTATCCTTCTTTGATTGTTCTTACCGATGGTCTTTGTTAATTTGCTTGCAAAACTGTACCATGATTCATGGTAGAATCTTCTGTAGTTACTTGGAATTGTTTTTTGCTGTGGTGGTTCATGAACAAGCACATATTTCAGAATTTTCTAGGATTGCTAGAAAGAAAACAAGCAAACTTAAATATTTCCAGATCCCAAAAAAAAAAAAAAAAAAAAAAAAAAAAAAAAAAAAAAAAAAANGCTCTTTTAAAAACTATTCTTAAAAAAAAAAAAAAAAAAAAAATTAGGAAAAAGAAAAGAAGACATGGAATAAGCCTCAGAGTGTTCATGTGATTTTCTTCTGATGGTAATTAAAACAAGGGTACAACATAATTTGTGCTAAGAGGAATGTGCCAGAGCTGCCAATTTCATTGTCCCAGTAAGAAATGTGCCTTCTAGGCAAACATTAAAGAGTCAAGTGGGCTAGTATTTTTCTGAGAGCAGGGATGGTCTGGCTATGTGCTGTGGTTTTGAGTCACAGATGGTCTGCAGATTTCTGTCTGAATGCAACAGCCAGCAAAGTTTTAATTCTATTTCATAAAGTAAAAATAGCTTTGATTAAGAAAATTTAAATAAACCTTTTATGAATAAACATTTTAAAGGAATTAATAAAAAACATGTGTATGTATTTATAATGGTCGTATATATGTGCACGCATCAAAGCTTGAATTTCAGCTCAGGTACTAGTAAACAAAAAATATTCAGACTTTTTTTTTTCTTCTTTACTGCTGGATTAGTTTTCTTAGTATTAAATCTGGTGTTTAAGTAATTTCAATATTAATTCTTGAGCAGTTGCCCAGATATGTGGCCAATAACACTGTCTAAATAAGAAAACCCTTTTAGTTAGAAAATTGAAACTCTGGAGAGTTAGCTACCCCTCAACTAAAATGAAATTGCAGTTCAAATCTTATCTCTTATCTATTTCATGTTGTTCTACCATCAATGAAAATCTATAACCAAAGGAAGTGATGTTATCCAAATTAGCATATCAGCACTTGACTCTCCGAATCTGTTCCTTGCCTGAGGAGTCAGCAGTTTGGAAAGAACTCTTACTTATTATACAACACAGTTAGTGTTTCCTTGGGTAAAATGCAGTTCCAGATGGTCGATTTCTAAACTTAGATATGCAAATATAGCTGCGTAAATATGGGGGTTGCGGGTGTGTATACATATATATATATATATATATATATATATATAAACATTCCTCAGGATATATGAAACTCTTCAATTGTCATTTGCAAAGGCATCTAGTAGTGTTTAGAATACATTTGTGATAATTCTGATGTTAACAGATACTCATGACAACTGAGGCTGTTTGAAATGACATTACAACCCTACATACATGGCAGCTGAACTGAGATCCTGCTCAATATATTGGCAGACTACAGTGAGATTATTCAGATTAATCAGTTGGCTACATATTCCTGTCATTTTAGAATACCCTAGGGTATTTGTCCTGGTGTCCAGCTGCCACCCCAAAAAGCCCACAAATCTAACATAAATCCTATTATATCTGCAAGGCCAAAATGCTATATCAGACACCTCTGAGCATTTGATTTTTACACTTGATGACATCTTTACAAAATTGAAGCAGGCAATGGATGTCTGATTTGAGGTAAGTTAAACCACACTGACTTCATGACTAAGGGTAAAAGTTGGTACTGTGAAGCATCATGCTGGGGTATCCCTGAGGGTCATCAATGGTTCCTCTGAGGCTCTGATAATCTTACATGCTATTTATTATAGTGAAAAAAAGCTCTCCTATGTGTCTTGGATAACCTACAGCTGTCCACCTCATCATCTTTCACTGAGCACCTAATTCTGGATTGTTGAAGCCCACATTAGGTATGAGTTGACTGTAAAAGGAGTTTAGATATTTATTTAAAATAGGGAGATATCTATTTTAAATAGTGAGGCCTTAGCCTTGCTTCAATTTGCTATATACAAATTGCTACAAAGCAATTTGAGGTGTCCTACTGTATCCAAGACACCTGACTAAAGATGATAGATAATGCACAGTGTCTGAAGGACTTTGGAAGAAGCAAACAGAGACAAGGTAGGATAGGACCATAGAACCATAAGATGATTCAAGGCACATGAAGAGTTTTTAGCCCAGGCTGCTGTTCCAAGTAAAATCAGCTCTGACCAGAACATTCAAGACTTTGTCCAGACAGTTCTTGAAAGCCTCTGAGCATGAAGCTACACAGTTTCTTTGGGCAGCCTCATCCCCTGTGTGGCTGACTTCATTGTGTAATTGGTTTTCCTGATACCCAGTTTGGACCTCCCTTGCTTCTATTAACATCTCTCTTGCTGTCCCATCACACACCTCAAAAGGCATTGTGTAAGTATTGGAGGCTGTTGAGAGTTCCCCTGTGGCCTTCTTCCCTCCAGGTTAAACAAACTCAGCTCTCTCAGTATTCCTGAATACTGAAGAGAATATGAAGCATGATCCAGTCCTTTAAAGAGAAAGCCTTTTTTGGATGTCACATAGATTTCTTTCAATATGTCCTAACCTGTATGCAGCCCTCCAGATGTAGCCTCACAACGGTTGGGGATGGTGGAGCCATCACCTCCTTCAACCTGCTGTCAAGAGTTTTGTGACAAGGATACATTGCTGAGCCGTGTTCAGCTTGTTGCCTATCAGCATGCCCAGGTATTTCTCCACAAAGCTACAACTGGTTCCCAGTACAAAACCACATGAAAACAAACAAACAAACACTCCCCCACCCAAGAAAAGCAACTTCTAAATAAACTATTGCATGATGCCCTGCTAAATCACCACATATTTTCTTAAGAAAGTGTTTCTTAAAGACAGCTATTCATAGGATTGAATAACAATAAATATTATATTTGTGATAAATGAGTTGATAATTAAGGAAAAGTTTAAAATATACTTGGAATAGTTGGACTGTTTAGCTGGTCATTTTAAAAAGAAGCAGCCTCTTTCACCTATCTCAGAAATATTGTAGAAATTTGCTGGTGACAAAAAATGCTTATTGTCTTCCTCATAAAGGAAACAAAAATTCCACTGTAATCATAGCAGTGACATTGTAGAGATGGGATGGCTACGGTAATGAAAATTATCTACTCTTTTTATGATCCAATGTCTCTTGAATAACGTTTTGTGTTAAGTAATGAAATCTAGATTTCAAAATTCAAAGTAGTTTTGTTGAACTTGGTGTTTTACTGCATGGAAAAGGTACAAATAAATTTACCTCAGAACTCTGAATAAGTCAGTGTTCTTTCAGTCATTTTTACAAGATAATTGATGCTCAGCTGCACATAATAGAAAATAAGAGAGTCTAAAATAAATCTAGAAAAGAACAGCTGTTAATCTAAGACTTGTTAATATAGTTGAACTCTTTTATAGTTGGCTCTTTTATTGGGGGAAGGGAGTGGAATTAATAGTTAATAATATAGGCGCTTTTAAATTCAAACAGAGGTCAAAATGTATAGTTACAGTTAATTATAGGTCTTGGTGATTAACCAGGAGAGAGGAGCAAAATCTATGCTCTGTTGCTGAGAAGGACTCTGGCTGTGGTAAGTACAGAAAAATAATTGAAAGATAAAGTGTATGTACAGATATTGTCTAGAAAGAAATACTGAACTTGTAGCTCTTCTGGCTTTTTTTGATCATCTGCAGTTTGGACTAATAGGAAAGGACTAAATAGTCCTATGGTTCAGTGTTTTTGTGCCTTTAAGTTTAACCTAGGCTTACACTGAGTTTTCTTTTCCAAACATCGATTGAGGAAATAAAAATTTTAATCAAGAAAGATGATGACAGTCTAAAAATATTCTTATCTTTTGACACTTTAGCAGAATGGATTAGTTTTTACTGAGTATATATTTTATGAATCAGAGTACATATTCCTATCCTATGTTTACACGGCTTCCTGTCTTCTTCTATAACTTATTAAAATCTAATTTTACTAACTTTAAAATATGACACATGAAAAAACCCCTGTATTCTATGAAGATCCTGTTTTTCTAACTTTAAGCACATTCTAACTTTCCACTTTCATCTTTCTCTGGAAGTATTAACCAAATCATTACCCCTTTCTTTGTTTACTTCAGAGATTTTCATTCTTTCACAAATATACAAACATTATCTGCTTACATCATTAAAAGCATTTACTAGAAAAAATGAAAATAGCCTCTTGAAAATAGTCTTCTTAAAACAGTAGCAGAGCTTTTCATTTTACCTGAAATGTCTGAGGGAATAGAAATAAAAGGGATCTTTTTTAAAATTGTTATTTTTTAACAAGATCTCTAGCCAAACGGATTGATGCTGTAGGTAGAAATACCACATTTCAGAGTGTGAGCTGTTTTTTGTTCAGTATGCTTATATTCAAGGATATAAATTATTTTTTAAACACAAACTTTTTTTAAAAAAAGATATATAGAAAAAGAAATCCATGCCAAACAATATAATTAATATATGTCAAGGTGCCACTATAACTGACATTCAATTGTTTCACTGTGCAGGCAGTTTCAAGAATGTTGTGGGTTAAAGGATTCAACAGTTATCATAAACATCTTTGCATCATTTAATGTTTTAGTTCTTCTTTCCTTCATCTTCTGAAAGGATGCAGCTATTTAAGAATGAACAATTTTATTTGCCGGATGCTCTTTTTTAAACAATTGACTTAGATTTCTACTGTAGACTACTCTTTTCATTTGAAAGAAAATTAAAAAGAAAGGTGTCACAAAAGAGTAGAGAAGTGAATGTCACAAGAAATGTTATTCATATAGTTCTGATAAAAAAAAATTCAATGTGACAATATTATTACCCAGCTTAGAAATCATCAAGGTAAATGGATACTGGCACCTGGATCCCATGGCTACAGATTACAAAGTTTTGTATAGTGCCATTGATTTTTTTCAGGTTTTTAACAAGTTCAAAATGTTCAATACATAGAGTTTTGTACCTAAAATGCAAGACCACCTCACTTTTATCTTAAGGTTAATATAGACTTGATGATTCATGGTTGCCAGAGGTTGGTGCAAGTTTTTTTACTACTAATGATTAATTTATGTATTATATGTGTTGAAAGCCAAAAAGTGGTGGGGTTTTTTTTAATTATTTATTTTTGGCTTTGTCTTTCCTTTAGATTTTACTTACTCCTTCAGGATTTAGTACTTAGAAACCTCTATTTACTTAAAAAACAACTTTTATTTTCAACTTATCTAAATGAAAACACAGAATTATTTAAAAAGTAGATAGAACATGCTCTTTTGATGTATGTTTTTCTTTACAATCATTTGTAGACAAATCAATAAATGTCTTTTAGGTGCATTAACCTGGTAGATTTGTGGAGACTAAGATTGCAAAATATAGATTACTACTCTCTAGATACTCCAGTTCATATACTTTATTATGACAATAGAACTTTTTTACCTTAAAACTCATGATATTCCCTCTGTTGGTGATACCTGTGATTACAGAATGCAACAGAAAAGGCAAGGTAGAGGATTACATGTTCTCCCTAGCTTTTCAGCTCACAGACTGAAAAAACACCTTGTGATGCATTCTGTGGAGGGTATGGACGAGGCTGAACACAGCCTGAAATGTTGACACTCAAGAATTTTAGGCTCCTAAATAGTTACCCTCTGTGAATTATAATTTGGGGCCTTTGTATAATGACTAACTTCTGAATTATCTCTTATCTGCAGGTCCAGGGTCTGTTCCTTATGAACTACAGACATCAAAAAGTCTCTTTATTATCTTAAACGAATGGAAAAGGAGAAAAAAAACCCCAAAAACCAAAGATAACAAAGAGTAGGAACAAGTACTCAACATTGGTACACTTTTTCAGGGAGTGTTTTTTCCTCCAGATTATTCTTTCATGTCCTTTTTATTTTCTTCCATTCTAGCATAGCTCTTCCTGGTCACCAGCTATGTACAATAATGATAATTCAACATAGCATGCTGCTGCAGGACTTCAATTCCACTTCATACACTTTGTAGTATTTTGTGTCATTGGACATTTTTTTTTTTACTTACAGTGAAATTATTTTCTGATATCATTCTGCACTCATTCATTCATTCTGCACATGATCTACACTTATAACACTGTGAAAAATGTTTGTAAATCCTGTCTGCTATTTTACTGATACTTCTGCTGCCCCTTTGTAGTACTAAGTTTCCCTTTTTAAGTGTTATATATATGTTGTGCCATTAGCAAGAATTTACTAGTTGATAACAGGAAAGGTTTTTAAATAACAGTAATCCTTATGTTCATCCATAAACAAGGTTTATCTATTCAGAGGTAGAGTCATTCTGCCCAGCTTGATAATTCTTTTAGCTTCTTAAAGTAGGAATCAATCCTATTTTTTCTCTCTAATTTTCATAAAGTGAACAACTTCCCTTGTGCAGTGTCACAAAGAGCAGATTTGCCCTCTGGGCATGCCAGTGTCTCTCCACTGCTGTAAGAGGCACTTGACAAAATATACCCTTATTCAGATGTATTAGCTAAATGCCTCAAGTTCAGTGGGACAAATCTGGGCATAAATAAGTAAATTGAGATCAGTCTTCCCCTGTGGGAACAAACCCTTTATGGGAAAGAATAACTAAAAGCAAGTTAGCATTATGCTCAAAATACTTTTGTGGGCAAAGAAGAAGTAAAATACATATTAAAATAAAACCAAAAGGGTTTTGCTTCTCTAGTGGAAATCTGAAAAGTCTAGTTCAAAAATCACCATTAGTCTAGATCCCGTTATTAAAGAAAAAAAAAGGTTGGTTTTTTTTTTTTTTTTTAATGATACTCATAAAAAATTCAAAATTCAAGAATCAGGTTTTATGACTTCGTCCCTTTCTTATCATCCCCTGTAATATTGATAAAGGTCCTTGGTCAGATATTGTCAAAGGAAGCACTCGGCTTCTATATATACTTACAGGCAAAACTCTGTCATGCTCTGGAGTCTTCTGCTGGAATGAATATGCTGTTTAGAGCTTTTTCTTTCTCCTTCAGTATCCAGTTGTGGTACTTTGTATGTGTTAATGAGCTTCTACACATTTCTCTTTCCCCGAAGGTATGCAGTGTCATGCTACATCCCAATTTACTGTATGTTGACCTTTATATATATGTTAGATATTAGGGTTTCTTCCTGTTCATTACCCTAAAACCTATTTTTTTCCGTCTTCAACTCTGCATTTCTGTACCTGACAGTGAGTTGTTTATAGGTGTGGCATCTCCAGTGCCAAGCCTGTGCCTCATCTCTTATCATCACCCCATGCCTGAGCTCCTCTGCCCCATGCCCTGTGTCTCTGCTTCTCAGAGTCCTTGCTACTGTAGGAGATGTGAATTTCTCTGTACTACATCACTGCATTACAGCTGCAAATACCTCATTCTATGTGATTTTTTTTTCCTAATTGCTACTCACTGTATAAAACTGTTGTAACACAAAGCTAGAGGTAAGGAAAAATTTAGACAGAGCAGGCCTGGCAAGTGAAGTACCAAACTTACGGCCTGTTACTACCAATGTGAATACTCTAAGACTAGACTATGCAATTAGGTTAAGACCAAATATGCAAAAGAAAATAAGATCCAAAACTAGAAGGCAACCAGGAGTTACAGTTACACTGGAAAATCTTCTAGCACATTTACTCTCTCCAGCAGAATAACAAGCCTTGAATGGGGCACATGAGATTTCAACACATTGCCTGGGAAGAGCTACATTCTATAAATTAGCATGGGAAACAATCAGTAGGATGAGCAGGGAGCTGTCCATATCTGCATGAGAAGAAAAAGTGGAACTCATGTGGACTGATGTAACAATTTTAGTGACATTAAGAGGTTCAAATTAAATGCAAAAGAAATTATATCTATAATATTATATATAATATTTAATGTGCACTTTATATAATAATCCAAATGTAAAGAATGTGTGATTGATATGAGTAAATATATGAAATGTATATGCAGTGTTTTAAACAGATACAATTATTTTATATCAGTTAAGGTTTATGCTTCATACATTTGCTGCTATCAATCACATTTTTTTCTATTTGGATTATTATTTTAAGAAGCCTATACTCTCTGTGAGAGACTTTTTTTTTTACTTTGGAACAAGGGAAGTTGGAGACATGACTTTCATTTACATGTTTAGAAAATGATGAAAAATTTACTGATTATGCAATAATTTCTCTGTTCATGAAACACACATACTTCAAAGTTTGCTTGATCCACAGACCATGCAAGCAGCTAGCTTTCAAACAAATACTAAGCCCAGACCCCAGAATGTAAAAGGCCTTGTCTGTTTCATATATTTGGTGGAAGGGTATGTCACTGTGTATTTTTAAACTCCCACCAAATGGCCTTAATTTATCTTCAGGGGAGGTATAAAGAACATCTTGTTCCTGGTTGGATTAATGCCTGAGTATGGCAAGAGGCCAGGATATCACATGAATATTAAATAAATTATAGTACCATGCAGTGCAGTATGCGTATTCCCAGTCACATAGCATGAGAGTGGCCATGAAGTGCATAACTCTCTGTGTTTCACACCATCTTCATTTTTGTGGACACAAGATTTTTGATATCACTTCTAACTTCAGCTGGTCTCAGATTCCTGTCCTGTAATGCCTTCAGTAGAAATACTGTACTGCTCATTTCTAGGTTTAATTTTTCTCTTGGCAAAATGATCAAGATTAGTGCAGTTTCTTTTTCTTTGGCTGGTATTTATTAGTTTTTAAATACAGTGAAGGAGTCATTTGACTTCACTCAGTAAACATGAATGAGATGGTTAAAACAGACCTCAGTGCATCTCGCAGTTAAAAGTATTTCTCATTTTAAAATATATTTTACAAGAAGAAATTTTCCTTTGGCCTTTTTCCAGATGTGTGGCTTGCAGATAACATAAGAATTATTTAAGTGTGCAAGAGGGAGTTAATTGCTGTTGGGAATGGTTTTGAATCAGATTCAAAATGTTTAATATTTAATATGAACGGCTGGCTGAGGTTTAAACAGGTGATTATGTTCTTTGCATTTCAATTAAAAACATGTGTTCCTACCTTAATAGAAAAACTTCAAATATCTAGAGCCTTTTGCATGTAAAGGTAGGCATGCTACACCACCTGTAAATTAGATTTTTTGAGTTTTAATTATCTTTATTACTTGGCACAAATTTAAAGCAGGTGTATTTCATTTATAATTGGATGAAATTATAGTCCCATTCAAATACAGTGTACTTTGTTTCCAGCAGGATTAACAGTTCTGTGAAATACAGGGTAAAGATCCATGAGGCTATACATGGCACATATGTTATAGATAAATAGGCAATGCGCACTTTGTAGTGCAGGGTTCTGTTTCTGAGAAGTAAAATTGTAGGCACAATCACTTCTTTTGTATGGATGTAATTGTTCAGAAAATATTTGCTAAGAGGTTTTTGAGGTGTGGTGTACAGAGCATATGAGGGTGGTCCTTGGAGGAATTATTATATCCATCCCGTTAATATTATTATTTACACCTGGAAATCCTGCAGGTCATAATAAAATAATAACTTAATAATCTTAAATGAAAATATTTTATTTTGTTATTCCAAGAAGTTGCTTATCACTCATTGGTGGAACTCTTCTAATTAAGATAAAGGAAAAACAAAGTATCATCTTTTAGGAGAAATGAAAATTTTCAGATTAACATAGACATCTTTGGGTGCAGTGAAGACTATCTTATCAGTGTAAAGATCACACCTACTGGGGGAGAGAAACACCAAAATAAAAAGGCATTACTGTCATGTGTTAATTTTAATGCACATCACAAACTTTCTCCGTTATTTCCTAGATATAATGTTTGATAGAATTGTGTTAATTTGAAAGAAAAAGGAAGCAGGAATAGAAAAGAAGCTGGACAAACATGGAAAGATCATCAAGTGGAGAAGAACAAAATGATTATTTCTAGTTACAGTACGTGACAAGTTGTAGACTGAGGACATGTTTCTCTGTTTATTCATCAAGAGTAAATCTCTAGCTAAGGTGGTATTTATATCATGTACTACAGCTCAGATTGGAGCACTCTGAACTGCAAAAAGAATTGCAAACAAAGGGAGCTGAAGAGTTCTGCGACTCTTAGACAAATAATTTTGCTGCCTATCTTTTTTTTATGACTCTGGCCATAAAATGTCCCTGATGGAATTGAGTTAAAATGAAAGTAAAATAATAGTAATAATAAAGGTTTGTTGTTGTTTCTGTTGTGCTTCTGAAAATCATATTTTATTTCTTTCTACCTATGATACAATGAAATAAAAAAATCTTTAAGGAAATAAATAAATCCAGTGATGCCATGGAGATGCTTCATATTCATGCTCAGAGCAAATTTCTTCCTTTTTTTTGTTTAACATGGTACACCACTGATATAGCACTGTTAGAGCCAGAAGCACAATTATTTCAACATCTTAGGAAAAGCAGAAGCAGGATTTCTTTGATTTGTTTACCTTTTAGGAATATATTCTGCACGCCATGCCATGCATGGTAAACAGTCAGATACACTTCTCAGTCAATAACCGTGTCGCAGCTCCCTTGTTTTCAAAACGATTCTGAGCAGGTATTGAAATGAGGAAAGGAGATGTATTGCAACACTCTAAGGTGAGGAAAGGTGTAGTTCAGTTTTTTGGTTGGTTGGGGGTTTTTTTGCTAGTTACTTACCATCATCTGGGTGACCTCTTCTGTGGACAAGTTGCACGTGGATATGGACCTCAAAATGTTTTAATTTGGAATAGAACGTCTCATGTTACCACCACAACTCAATAAAATAATCTTACCCTGACTACTTGAGACTGTTGGATTCCAACATCTGCAAGTCACCAAGGCAAAAAATAGGAAGGATCTTTAGTAAATAGAAAACAAATTGTATGTTTCTCCTTTGATTTTTACTAAAAAGGAGTGAGATAAGAAGTTAGAAGTTGCACTTTTTTTTTTTTCTCAACCTAAGTTGAGCCCAGATATGGTGCTTTTTTTCATAAACAGTGTTTTCATTTTTAATAGAGGGGTTTGTGTGGGGTATTTTATNTCTCAACCTAAGTTGAGCCCAGATATGGTGCTTTTTTTTCATAAACAGTGTTTTCATTTATTATAGAGGGGTTTGTGTGGAGTATTTTATTTTTTTTTATTTTTTTTTTAGTGTTTTTTTTAGTATTTTCAGGTCCTTAAATTCAAGATTATATTCAGAGGGAGTAAAACTGACATTACAAGGATGAGCCCTTCATATAGTAACTTAAATAATTTGATACTGTAATATTACTCAGTGTCTTGTCTCAATTAAAAAAAAAATGATTTACAATAAACGGTCAACATCACTACTTCATTCTAGTGATATATATGTCAATTATTTTGCATTATATAGTCTTCAGATTAGTTGAAATTAGGCACAAATTATTTTTTGCCATAACTAAAATAAATGGTATTCTAGTGGTTAACAATTTCATTGAATTACTAAAATATTTGAGCTATTGGTAATGATCTATGTGGTACCCTTGAACATAATTTTGTTATTCTGCAAAGAGAATCTGCTTCATGAAACTAAATTGCTGCACTTCAATGTCTGTTGATCAGATGCTCACTTCTTTAAAGTAATGTTTGAAAAATTAATCCTACTGACAAGGCCTATGTCTGTTACAATCACTAGACTCATGCCACATTCAGGGGCTAGAAGTTTTTGCTAAAAGAAATTACTTATTTCAAATTAGATCACTGTTGAAAGCACCATCACTGTCAACACACAATACTAGCAGGCTGTAGGGATGGTGGGTTTTTCTTGCAGCTGCAAAGTACACTGATTTTGCTCCTCAGCAAGGAAGTCTAGTTAAAGTAATTAAACTTAAGATTTATGCATAAGAAAAACAGAAGACATAGTGAGAGGCTGATTGGAAGAATGAGTTTGGTGGAATGATTTCTGTAAGTGTAAAGATAGCAGAACATCTAGTTCAAGTTCAGTTATGGATAATTAATAATAAACAATAATTGAAGTAAATTGAAGCATTAGCTCATATATGTGTAAGCATAAATTCTAAGTATCTGGCTAAGTACTGAAAGCTTTAATTGTAGAAAATAACTCTAAATTCATAAGACTAGCCACTTCAAAATATAACTCAAATTTATTAAATAGTTTGTATGCAGTTTTAGTAATAGTAGTAGTCGTTGAGTATAATAGTGGTAGTATTGCACTGAGACCAGCCTCAAGTTAAGGCTACATAAAGAAAACAAAAGTGGAAATTAGCTTCCTAAGTATAGTCAACTGGTTCTGTTTGATCTCATCATATCCCATAAAAGATTGAAGACATGCACATGTGCTTGACAGACACAAGAGAGTCCTACAGAGCACCCACGTCATTGTGGAGCATGACAGAAAGCTTGGAAGGAATTCAGGAGTACTTCATATGTCCCTGGATTCATATGTGACAAAGAACACTGCCTGACTGTGGGTCACCAGAAACTGGCCTGTAGTAGTGAGGATCTGCTACACACACTGCTGCAACTTAGCTTATGTTTTTGATTTGAATTTTTGAGTATAATTCAGCTACAGAAGGAAGACCTACGTGTAGCATGATGCTGAATGGGTAATGATTCTTATGCATAAATAAAAGTAGATATGCAGTTCTGAGTGTCTGAGGTCTTGCAGTGGTTTGTTTGTTTGTTTTTTATTTAATACCTTCTACAGTTTGAGTGCACTTGTGACAATAAAATGAGTGCCATGCCATAGTATGACACATACAACAGGGGTGCCATAATATGGTGCATGGTGCCCAGAGCCATTAAAATGAGATTGTCTGCTAGGTTTTCTATTGAAAACAGAACCAAGCAAATCCAGTCAAACAGATAAATGAACAAACAATAAACCTCCTCAGAAGTAAAATGTATGTAATGCACTGCAGTGTGAGCATTCATATTTCATACATGTTCTGAGCATCTTTCAACAGAGAGACATATAAATGACAAATTCTAGTCTCTCATCAATGTAATAATTCGACTGCAAAAATACATTAACTGCAGAGCTGATTTCCAATAATATTTTTTTTCTCATGTCCACTAGAGTGTTAGTGAAACTTTCTGTTTTGTCTTCTTGGATCGCATAGATCATTTTCTAAGACATCTTAAATAAATATTTAGTATAGAACAAGATAGAAATAGTGATATAGGTATGTGCATGAGTAAGCTGCTTTTTCTTTGGACTGAAATGTAGTAAAACCCTTTGTTTAGGTTTACTGTTCTTAATATCTGACAAAAAATATCTTGACGTTGTTCTGGCTCCTTTTTTCACTGATGCTCTGAAAAAAAATATTAAAGACATTTCTGCCCCCCAACTTCCCACAAGAGCCATGGAATGGTATTTCTTTTTATGTTCTCTAAAAATCTACCTAAAATAGTAAACAATTGTTCATTAGTCAAACAATGTTATTAATATGCATGGGATCCTTCAAGCATTTGCAATTTCATCCACAGAGACTCTATTTTATCTTCAAAGCATGTAAATCTTTGTATTTCTTTCCAGAAAAAAAAAAAAAAAATAAAAAAAAAAAAAAAAAAAAAAAAAAAAAAAAAAAAAAAAAAAAAAAAAAAAAAAAAAAAAAAAAAAAAAAAAAAAAAAAAAAAAAAAAAAAAAAA
>VWYN01014011.1:141311-195164 GCA_013400075.1 Hippolais icterina | reverse complement strand
AAAAAAAAAAAAAAAAAAAAGACAAACTCCAAAACTCCAAACCTTGAATAATAATTCTATAAGCAGTCAAGGATTCATAAAGAAAATTTCCCAGAAAAAAAATTTACAGCATATTTGGGGCTACTTAAAAAAATGCAATTTCTAGGAATTTCTCTGTTTTTTAAATTTCCTTAATGACTTCTCGGTTAACGTTTTGATGTTTGACAGACTTTAATGATGAAAGAAAAAAATGAATGATAATAGTGAGAAACAGACTTGATTTCCAGTCAAGAGTTCACTGCTATATCAAAATTTATATTAATAAGTAATAAATGTTGACAGTAGATTTTTAATAAGTAAATTATATATATTATATAAATAAATTATATATATAAAATTATATATAATATGTAAAATATATAAACCTATTTTGTCATCATAAATAATGTCTCATAAATAATTTTATCAAAAAATGTGAATTTGTGAAACAGTGGGAGATATTAAAGAATAAATTCAGGGTCTGTTTTAGGCAATCACTGGGGTGAGTACTGATTGTGGTCATTTTTAGATCTGTGAGCAAAACCTATTTACTTCAAAGCTGAATTTATTGATTATTTCTGTTAAAATCAATTTTAAAATGATAGAAGCAATCATTTCTTAATCTATTATTTTCTGCTTGTCTTTGATGAATAATGGATAGATTTTACTCTCTTTGTGTTTGTGTTTTACTCTTCTCTTGTGGAATGCTCTAGATCTAAGTCCTCAGGACTCTTAAACTAATGACATTGTTTCACTTATGTGTGCTTCCATAGGAAAAAAAACCCACTTCTTCATTAATCTTAGCTAAGACCTAACAAGAAAATTCTAAAGCTATATGTCCTCCTTAATACATTCAGAATTTATATTTATTAATTTTAATCTGAATTACATAACATTCAAATGAAGGAGTAGATATGAATTAGATTTTTCATATAACTGATATAACTGTTGATATAACTGTTGGATTTTCTTTCTGATAATTAAACATGCTTTGGAATCCTTCAGGTTAATTGTATGCTTTGTATCTTAAATTTTCATAAAATAAACAGCTGAAGGGTTTTTCCTAAAGTATTCCTCTGTATATGTAAAAAAACCCAGCTGCAAATAAGGAAAATTACCTCCATAGTAAAAGTAAATACAAGGCAAATCATCATGCTTAACAGTCAAACTCCATCTATATTTCTAACTACACTAAATTCAGCTGAAAATATATTAGTATTTGAAACTGTAATGTGGCAGAAAACCATTGGGCTGTGTTTTATGTACCTGTTTTTGAGAGGCTTGCAAGTTCTTGGCAGTTCATGCAGGTTTACTCTGAGCCAGATGATGAACATCTGTGGGCCTGACGTTAACATTTCTGCTGCTGATTCAAATGTGGGAGATGTACCTTCTTTAAAGAGAATAGCAAAAAGGGATACCTCACATATGAAACAGATTAGCAGGAAATTTAAAATAATTTTTGAGGGACTAGAGTTTATTATTTGCTTTTTTAACTTTAGCCTTGGAGGGTTCAAATTACTAGATAATATCCTGACTTCCTTATCCCTGAGAAACATCAATGACATTCAAGCAACAGACTAATTTTAGTATATGTATGTATTCAAATATATGCCTGTATATATAGAATGAGTCAATATGCACAAGAATGATAATTCTTTTTACTAGACCTTTATTCTGATACATTTAAAGAATAGATTATTAATTGGATTGCATATGAGATACATATACAATTTTCAAGGAACTCTGAAAAATTTTGTCAGGATTTCAACCAAAGCCACCCAGAATGAACATATATACGCACATGGCAAATTAACATAAAAGAATTGATCTATATATAAAATTATCTAGCTCAAAGTTAACCTAATAATACACAAAAATATTAACTTCCAAAATGGAGATAATTTGTATAAAATGTACTTGAATTCACATGAAAATTCCAAGTCTTTCTCCTTAGAGATACTCAGAAACGATCTAGATATGGTTTCACTAGAAAGATTTCATGGAGAAATAATCATAATATATTTTGAAATTTCCATGACATGATAAGTGGTTCTTGAAATGGAATGGGTCCCTAATTATATTATTTTACTTACACATTATCTTTCTGTCTTTACTAATTAGAAATATTTCTCTACAGAATACTTTTGAAATACATTTTGGAGCTATTGATATAGTAAAGTATCTTTTTTATTTTTATATCTGTTATGCTGAGCACTTCCCAAAACCACAACTGCAAAAAAAGATCCAATACACAGATTGCAAAAATTTAGTAGAAGAGATTTGGTTTTCTGCATTGTGCAATGACAGGGAAAATGGAAGGACAGAATTAGTGAATGACTGTGACATAATAAGTACTGTCTTTTGGCAAAGTGATCTCTCATTCATGTATAACTTTTAATTTTTATTCTTTTATCCTTATGCTGGTGTATGATTTCTCTAGGGTTTCAAATACGTCTGTAGGGTACCATCACAGTTCGTAGTCATCTCTAATAAGTATTTAAGAGGTGTTAGAATTTTTAGCAATGCGTACCCTTGAGATTTATGACACTTCTATCATAATGATTCATTTTCAGCTGCTTATAAATTAATTTTCCTAGCTCTATACCTTAACAAAAAGTTTTTGTGAAAAAATTATAGTCAGAACCTCTCAGATCTTCTACAAACAGTGTGGACTGTAAATGCTTCATCATACGGGGTAACAGGTAGATTCTCTTCTACAAAGCTTTTCTGATGAGAAAAACAGCTCTTCTCTCTCTCCTTTAAGACTCATAGACTATGAGGCCTGGAAGCAGACATGTAAATTTTGGAATGATAAGAAAATAGAAATAGAGATTCCAGGAGAACAAAGGTCTAGAAAAACAAAGGAAAACCCAACCCAAACCAAACTAAATCCACAATTGGTGGGATAGGATATAAGTTTGAGGAGAGGGGTGGGCAAAAGAGCAAAAGAAAATTGATTCAGTTGGTCAAAGAAATTTTCTCGGACACCAGTGAAACAAAAGTTTGCTAAAGTCACAGCACAGAGTAGTCTGCAAATCCAAACCCTCAACTATGACAGAACTGTACTGGATTTGGTATTTTCCAGTTGCTCAGATCTGAGAAGCGTCACCAAATCGAGGAGGGCGAAGAATTATTAATGAAAATGCTAAAACAGCTGGGGGTTATCTGCACACTGCTAAAGCTGCCACAAAGTCACCATTAGTCAGAGTGGCAGCACCTAAATGAAAATTGTCAGGAAGTGTATTGCATTTTAAGATTAGCAGAATAGATAATATTTTTATGATGTAGATGTATAAATTAAATTTCAATCAATGTAGAAATTTCTAGTGATGATTAAATGCTGTCTAGAAACAGCCAGCAATGTTTTTGCATTTTATTTGTGTAATTCTGTAGAAGTCTATGAATTAATGTAGACCATTGGCTCCATCAGTTATTTTCATGGTGTATTTCCAATTCAGGCTTGAGGCAAGTTCTTTGATCTTTTGCTAACCAAAGTTAAGAAACAGAATCTGTACAACTGTGACCCCACTTTCTTTAGTGTTTGTAACATGGACTAGAGGAGAGAACTGACTGATCTATGAAATCCATAACTGCACTGAGGTAATGGAGAATCAAGCCTGACATCTTCTAGTAGGAAAAAAAAAAAAAAAGAAAAAAAAAAAATTATATTTTTAGTTAAAAATTTCCATTCTTACAGATTTCCAGTTGTGATTGGCTTAAAAAATTTGGTATCAGAAGAGGAAAAAGTTTTTTGAAATGAGTGAAACAGACAAGAAACATGTGAAAACTCACCAGATGTGTATAAATACACACAAATACATACAAATTCACATTAAAAAAGAAATACTGAGATTGCTCCTATATTGAGAGTACAGTTTTTTTCCCCACCTCTTAGAGTCAACTATGGAAAGTCTGAAAGATGCTAGGTCTGATAGCAGCTGAATTTTAATATCTGTATTGATATTCTTCTAATGAAAACAATGCTATTTATATGCATGAAACTTCATTAGAAACTGAATAGAAAACTGAAACTGAATAAATTTTAAAGACAACTACAGGAGCATCAGCCTGTAATTTAGTCACATATGTATGTGTAGGAAACTTGCAATTACGGAACTGGTCATGCTATTGTAATCCTTAAGTATATTTACAGCACTTAAAATTCATATGAATCTATCATTATTACTGTCATTATTTACTACTGCTTGCCTCATTACACTGTAAAATTACACTGAGCTTAGAATTAAAATATAATTGCATATGTACACCCACAGATCTTGAAGAGTCCAGAGAAGTTTTGTCTGACACCAAACTTTTTCAAAGAGAATTTTCAGAACTAGCTAAAAGGTAAATAGCAGCCAGGATGAAAGATGAATGACTTTCAGGAAGAATTTATTCACTGAAAGGGTAGTTAAGCATTGAAATGGGCTGCCCAGGGAAGTGTAGGAGTCACCATCTCTGGAATTTTTCAAGAAGCAACTGGACATGGCAATTAGTGAAACACTTTAGTTGACATGGTGTTGTTCAGTCAAAGGTTGGACTCAGTGATCCTGGAGGTCTTTTCCCATTCTTAAGGATTTTATGGCTTTATTATTTAATTTTGTATAAGTTTTCTCTCTGTACCTGCAAAGCTTACTATCCAAAAACCCCAGCGGGTATGTGAAAGATATAATATGAAAAAAAAACGTACTGTATGTATCCACACATAATTATTCTTCTAATAGTTTTCCTTTATATGCAAGATAAAAATCCAGTACTGATGTCGTGCTACCCTTTGGGAGTGGTCAAGCACTTTGTCTCAAATGATTTGTTGAATTTCATAAAATGAAAATGAGTGACTTTGGAAAGTGCCTACTATTTCTTTGGCATTGTGCTGGTGTTTCCCTCACATTCTTAGCTAATAACATTTTTCATTTATCAGAAGAAAAGGCAAATAAATTCAGAAATTATATATTATTCCTTGATTCTACATCCCAAGGTCTGTATGATACCAGTATTTTTCTATTCAAATTAACTTTTCTAAAAAATACTGTAGCTAAAAACCAAACTAGCAGACAGGATACTATATCAAATATTTCCTATAAGAGACAAAATCCTTTGCCATATGGTGCTGTAATAAATAAATAGCAGAACATCAACTAGCTAGGAATAAGAAAAAAAAAGAGTATATCGATTTTAAAATAAGCAACTAAAAGCTAATTGAATAGAATATTTATTTTTTAATTACTAGAAATAAACCTTATATTACTATATCTAGTCCTAAAGCAAGAAGCAACAGACGAGACACAAGAGAAAATTATTTAAAGATATGGAAAACTGAATTAATTTCCCAAAATAGGAAATGCAATACCTGCTATGTAACTTATGCAGAATAATCTCTCAGTAGAAAATGGTTCAAAAGCCTAAGAAACCTTTGTAGCAGTCTTCATATATTTTTTGTCCACAAGTGTAATAATAAGAAATCCTCAAATCAAACAAACCAACCAAATGAACAAAAAACCCCTCAGAAACAGAACCAACCAGAAGGAAAATTACTCATATCTTATCTCTTGGCAGAGTGACATTATTAAAGCTTTCAATTCTTGTCTCACTGCCCATAAGGCTTCACCTTTGAAAAATAATTTAGTAAAAATATAGGTATTTCATGTTCAACCTCTAAATTCCGATTTTGTCCATTTAACCTAACTGATGAAATCAGATTTTGAAAGTTCTTCTGAAAAAGTCATCAACAAGCAAGAAGACAGACCTCTGAACAGAATTTGCAACAATACAAGAATAATTTAAAACTCAAATCATGGAAAATTTGTCAGTCTTAAAGTTTTATACAGTACCAGATAAATAGATATTTGTGGACTGGAATTTGCACAGAATTTGTCAAAATTCTTCAGGAAGAAGAAAATCATTGCTAATTGTTCTCTAATAAAACTTATAAAGAGTGATAAGACACATATTGATAATTTTATATATATATAAAATCTGTTCCTACACTTCTAAAACTTGATTCCCACATGAGATATTACGGCCTGATTGAGTAGTGTCTTCACTAATTACTGAACTGTGAGAAAACTAGACAGATTTTGCCACTCTTAAACTGCATATTTTTTGATAATTTTTCATGCAAAAATATGTCTAAGTATTTCTGGTAATTTTTTTGGCTTTTGGGGGTTGTCTTTCTCTTTCTCTTTTTCTTCTTTCTTTCTTTCTTTCTTTCTTTCTTTCTTTCTTTCTTTCTTTTTCTCTTTCCTGACATTTTCTTAGTTGGAAGGCAAATTTGCAAAGAATTTTTCTTAGTTTTATGCCTGTAAAATGGGACTGAAGAGAGCTTAATGTTAATCTGAAATGCTACTTGCCCATATGTCATGCAGCAAAGTGTTTTTTAAGGTCTCTGCCAAGTAGCCCAGAGCTTAAATTTCCAGGAGTTGTATGTGTGATTGCCATTTATCCCTCCTAAATCATTTCAGGAACCCTGAAATCTATGTGTTTCCAAAATTGATGACAGGGAGGTTTACTAGATCATGATTAGAAGTTTAAGAATTTACAGGATAAATCTATGTTGAAAAATAACTATTTTCAGGTTTACTTCTGCGTCTTGGTTCCTTCTCATGAATACTGAATAAATCTTAGCGCTTTTGTGAGTCTCTTGCATTTTACTGAAAACAAAACAGAACATGAAGTATAATAAAGGTGATATGGTTTATACTGGGATACTACAGAGTTTTCTCTGCCTCTCCCATAAAAGTATTTTAAATGATCTCAGAGTGCTTTAGAGCCTTAGCATTTCTCCCTGCATCCAACATATCAGCACTTTCAAGCCAATAAAACATTAGCCCAGTGGGCTACAAAAATGCCTTTGCATTTTCCCAGGGATTTGAAACAGGAAAGAACAGAAAACAGAAATTCAGATTTAGCGCCATGTGACCATTTGTGGAGCACAGAGGTATTCCATGGACAAATACAATGTAATGTGGATAAAATATGTTTGTTCTAGTCTTGAAGAGATTCAGAGCTCCTTAGAGTTTAGAGCAAGACAAGCCTGGAGTCTCTGAGAGAAAAGTGCTTTTCCACCACTGTGTCTATTAAAGCTTTCAGAGTTATTGCTACAGAGACCTTCAGGTCACAAATTTAGGCAAGTTCTGTCATTGCTACCCAATGTTGCAAATACTGGGGACAGAATATTGAAACAACAACAACAAGAACAAAAAGCTCATTTTATGTAGCATTTTTCATGATAATATTTCATTTAGGGTGAACGTGCCAAAAAACCAATTTATCTCATGGTCTAGTTTTAGCAACTTGTCAGAAAACATCTAAATCACAAACTGGATGGAAATCCTGCATTCAACTGTTGTTCTTTTTATCTGCTCTCTAAATTGACATTACTTGATTTCCATTTAAAAAAATGCATGTCTAAATACCATTCTCTGAATACAAGCTCTTAATTAGTTTCCTTAAAGCTTTTCAGTTTGGAAAACATTTGAAAGCACTTAAAGAAATATAGATAGTCTTCTTTATATCAATAGTTAAGAAGATTTGTGGTTTCAAGTATTTGTCCTTGTGACTAAACATTTGATTCCTTTTGTTATGTGCTGTATTGTAGATTTCCCATGTACTGAGGCTCAGGTTTACTCAGTACTGACTCCTTTGTAGAAAAACGTGTGTTTTTCTTCCCCTAGTCACTCCAGCATCTCAAACAGTATCTGACACTTTGTTTATTTCCAGTCAAACTTAAAGAGATTAGGAATTAGGTCTACTTTTAATTACATGAAGCAATCAAGAAAAGATGCCCTGTGATAACCCAATTTCAGTCCTGATCAGAGACATTATTGCTTAAAAAATGGTTTGGAGAGCGGATAATTGTTAAAGGACTGAGAAACAAATATTCATAGAATTTGGTTGGCACAAAAAAAAAAAATGTACTGGGGATGCAGTATGGGATAAATAATACATTACAAGAAAGAAGCAAGGAAACTGAAAGTAGAATAATTATAAAATTGCTGGACTACAAAGATGGAAAATCTGCATTATAAAAGACAATCAGTGATGAGAATATGGAAAAACAGATGGTAAATACTGCCATTTTCTCCTTCTACTTTTTTCTTTTCAGTGCAAGTATGCATACAAGTGAAACATAAGAGCTGGAAGAGGTTATAAAACTCCAGCTTTAATTCGTCCAAGTAGGATGAATCCACCTAATACTTATTCTATTCACTTACGTGCAGTGAACTAGATTTAACTTTGTGTAAGCTCTGAAAAAACATGTTACTTACTTCTTTGCCACTCTGTGTATGCATTTTAGACTCAAAGTGGCTTTCATGTACTTTCAGGACAAAAGAAGATAATAAACCACTGAAAGATAACAAGAGCAAAGGTACAGACAACTGCAAGAAATTTAACTTTTTTATTATATTTTAAAATTTCTCTCCACTATTACTATGACTGCTGGTTTTTTATCCTTTCCTCACAATCAAATCAGTCTGATCTTCAGGAAACTTTTCAGTTGGGAGTACATGGTGACTTAAGTTACTGCCTATTGTGGTTGTGCAACTTCTATCCCTTTCACAAAATCATTTAGTTTGGAAGGGACCTCTTGAGATCAACTACTCCAATCACCCCCTCACCCCCAGCAAGTTCAGCTAGATCAGGTTTCCCAGAACTGTGGTCAGTCAGGCTTTGAATATCTTCGATGCTTGTGGAAGTGTAATTCTGTCTGCCATGAACACAAAATTCACCCATCTATCAAATGCGTAACAACCCATCTTTGCACAGAAATAATGACATACAGTGTAGTAGCAGAACTTCAGTTCTGAAGTATTTTTAGTAGTCCAGCAAAAGGAAATTTTCCAGCACAAAGGAGTTAAGCTTATGATTTTTGTTGGGATTTTTTTTCTTGGTAAGTTTTTATTTCTCCTCCAAGAAAACTGTATTGCATCATTTAAAAAAAAAAATGTTTCAGCAAGATTACGTGGCTTTCACTATCCCCAAAATAGCAAAGTCAACCCAATAGATGAAACAAAACCAAAGCCATACCCCTTGTGTATAATGGCCTCTATGGGTTTTTATTGGTTTGTGGTTTTTTTTCTTTTTAATCAAAAATAGATGTTATCGTTAGGAGATATTCAGTAAAAAAATTTCTGTATTCATAAATGGACTGCCATTCCTTATTCAAGTAGGGATATAAATCTAACATTTAAACAAGGAGGTAACATTTGGAGGAAGTCTGGGAAATATGAGCCAGGAAAGACTATGTTCTATCTAAATTCATACAAGAGCCAAAGAGTTAATAACTCACATACATGAACCTAATTACCAAGGAATTTTTTTTTCCTTTTTCCTGAATAGAACTTACATAGTTTAAAATTGAGGCTGAAAAAGAATGATGTAAAGACTTTTTTAGAAGAGGTATTATGCATCATTAACTATAATAAGAAGAATCAATTATTTGTATATCTCACGTGATTTTGATGACTTAATGAACTGAAAAATATGTACTAGTCAAAGCAACTGCAACCTGGATGCAATAAACATCAGTAGTGGTTAGAAAACTACAAATCTTCCTCAAAATAGGGCTAAACAATATGAAAGCCAGTTCATGATTGAGGATATTTTTCTGATTTTTATAACCTATTACCACATGCTTTTATAATTATCACTTTCTTTTGTGAAATACATATAGTTATTTGCTATTCAGTAAATAATAGTAACTAGTTTCCATATAGTCAAGAAATATTTTTTTAGCCATTCTTAGCATAAGGTCTATAATAAAATTAATTTTAGTACTTCTCTATACATTCTTATTCTTTCTCTGAAATTTTCACCCCCAGTTAAGATCTATGTTAGGATATTAAAAAAAAATAAAAATAAACAGTATCATGTAATTTACATTTGAGGCCAGTGTTTTTCCTGTCAGCATGAATTGGTGCACAAATGTCAACATTAAATGTTGTTTTCTATGTCTCAGCCCAATCTCATAAATCAAAGTATCTTTTGATTTTCCATGGTATTTATTATTAATATTTCTTAACTTAAAAAATTAACCACTGTCAAATCCTTTTAAAATAGTTTCCATCAATCTGCCTAGGTGATTTCTTAGTCCCAGACTAAAAGACTTACAGATGATGACTTCTACTGGAATCATACTCAAAAAGTTTTAGCAGTTAAACATATTTCCTTTAATTTGTTTTAGATTTTCTGTTCAGAGTGGACAGGTGCAAAATCACATCACTCCACAGGTGATAAAAGCACTCTTTATCCTGTTCCGTAAAATATCTGTATAAACTCTTAGTTACCACATCTGAGAATCATAATTATACAGAAACCAGAATAATTTTTTACCAAATAAAAACAGTTCCACTTATAAAGAAAATAAACAAGGTGTGTTATTTGGTAAATGTCTTGTACAACCTAAAGATATGATGCTGCTGTGATGGAATCACTGGCCCTGGGTGAACTCAAATGTTTTTGCTGATTATGAAAACGTTAGGTTAAATTCTGAAGGCAACTGGCTTAACATAATTACAGAGAATGGCTTGGGTTGGAAGGCACTTTTAAAGATCATCTAGTCTAACCCCTATATGACCTGCTGTATAATCAAAATTTCTTTTGTTCTACAATGGCCTGAACAAGAAAAGTCTGCATAAAATTCTTCTGTTTTAGAATGTTATTGTACATATACATTTATCTGAAAGATTCCCAGGAATACTTCACTCAAATATTAATATTTGATATTCTAATTCAAATACACTCATGGAAGGCGCACACTTTTTTAGTTAGAGAACTGATTGAAATTAATGAGAACACACAAACCCCAAGCTATAACTATTATAACAATTTTATTAATCAGATTGAATTTCTGTATTTCTTTTTTTACTTTATTAGTAATATTTTTAGATAAAATATTCTGACTCCTTTTAGTGATAATCTAACAAATTTTTCAATAATTATAAAGGCAGAAATGACGGGAAGATTACAGGAAATTTCGATTCTAACACTGCTGAAAATGGTTCATAATGATTTGGTTTCACCCATTTTAAATTCCTGTGCTGATTTAGTCCTCTCTAAAGCAGTCACTGAGGGCAAAACCCTGATATTCATCCAGTGTTATCTAGAGCTGCTGATCTTTTCAGAGTGTTTTCTGCAAATACTACTTTGTATACATCAACTTTATGTAAGTACCTTCTATAAGCAAGGTTATCCTAAATAACAAAGCAAGTAAATAATTTTAACATCATCTCATTACATTTTACTCTGATTTCCATTGACTTTTTTGGCTAGATTTCTATTAGGTAAAATGAAAACTGGGAAAATTACAGAGATATTTTTTAGTGGGGTTTGTTTGTTTATTTGTTTGTTTTTTGTTTTGTTTTGTGGGGTTTTTAAAATTTCATTTTAGATGTCTCCATTTAGATGTCTAAATCTGGAACCAAATTTTATGTTTCTCCAGTGAGAGGCATTGTTTTATCTATTTACACAAACATACAGCAAAACAGGGAAATTAAGTTAATGCAATTCAACTGAAATAAAAATTAAATTAAGGAAATGGAAATAAATTGATTCCTCTTTAGGTGCAATAGACCCCTTAATCAAAAGTAAATAAAGGAAGGAGATGCCATGTAAATGTAAATATAGTAGTCTTGAAATAGAAATTCAGGGCACACTAATAATAGTGGAAAACTTTACACATTCTCTTCACCTAGAAGGAATGATCTCAGAAGAATTACCTCCTCCTCAAGATAAGGAGAGCAAGAAGTGCATATACATCCCTATGCCAGGTAGCAACATCAAGTTAATGACTAACCATCATGTTAGTCCACTTAAAATAGTTCTCTTCTGACTTGCATGAAGAAGTCCAAGGCATTGTTCTCTTTAAATTTCAAATATTGACTCTGTTACTAGATGATTAGAAACTATGGTTAAACTCACAATTTTCTAATGGAATAAAAGACCTTTTAGCACATTGCCTGTAAGTTAGCTATACTTTAGACCTTGGAAAACACAGACACACAAAAAAAAAATTCAGAAGCATTATTTCTTAGGAAAATTTCCACATTTATTTATTTTGATTTATTTTTAAGTATTTTACATATTTTTTCATGTTTAATTTCTCCAAATCTTTCTTTAAAATGTTGAAAAATAATGACATGCATTTCTATATCCTGGCATGCTTACTATAGCAGAAGTGCCTTTATATAGTACATCTAAATAGAATTCTATTATTAAAAAATCCTATCATATCTCCATTATACCTGTTTTATAACATTAATTAACTCATATGTGAGCTTCTCTTTCAAGGTTTGCCCCTAGAATTCTATGCAGCTGAGGTTACAGATGTTTATCTGGAATGGCTATTACAGTAATTTCCTGAGTTAGCCTACCTCCTGCTCTTTTGATATCAGCCGTAGTTATATGTTGACATTTTTTGCAATCATATGTCTTAAAGGAGAGTTATTCAAAACATTTAGCAGTGTTATATTTCGATATTCCTTTCTTCAATGCTTAGGAATAATTCATAGGTATCTCAAAAGTATTTTTGAATTTCTCTATTGTTATTTTAAGTACAAATGTCATTAATCCAGCTTGATGTAGAACCATAGAATTATTAATATTGGAAAACACCTCAATCAAAAAGATCAGCAGTTCCAACCACTAACCCACCACTAGCACCACCGTATCCACCACAAAACCATATTCCCAAGTGCCTCAACCACAAGATTCTAGAACACTTCCAGAGATGGTGATTTCACCACTTCCCTGGGCAGCCTATTCCTATGTCTGACCACCCTTTCAGCAACAAAGTTTATACTGTTACCCATACCAAAGTTGTTATGACCATTAGAGGGTTGTGAGTGCTTCTGTTTATTTTTTAATTTGCTTTGACTTCTTTTTCAGCAGTTATAAGATAATTAATTATTAATTTTCTGTAAAACAGATTGCTCAATGGTAACAATGCAGCTTGGTTTTCTTTTTGTTTCTTCACTTTTTATCAGCAATCATAAAAAAAAAAGTGCTTAAGGAAAATAGGAATTTTTAAAATATGTTTAATTTTATAGGTTTTTTGATGCCATAATGCTTAACATTCACATATGTAGTTGAATTAGCAAGTCAAGGTAAAAACAAGAAAATATGGTAGAATAAAAATAAAGCAAGAGGATTTTTTTTATAATACAGGAATCTATTCTCCTATTATGGACTACAGAATAACTATTCTAAAACCACTTTTGTTTTAGATTTTGTATTTTATTTGTACTGGACATGGGTGTAACAAAACAACATGAAGCTGACACTAAAATCAGAAGGGAAATATGGCGATGCTTCTGGCTGTTGGCTTGTTTTTCCTGAATTATTGATAAGATATTTTTACTCTGTTGCTTTCTGACTGAAGAGTAAATAAAATAGGACTGATCTTCTTGAGGCATTTCTCAAGGGCACAATACATGGCCATGGCAGAGATTCTTCCAGACATACAGGTGAAAAGAATAACTTTGTTTTATTTTGTCATCCTACCTGTCTTAATCAGAATTTCCTCTGATTAGGGTTGCTTGGACAGCTCACAGAGCTACATTTTCATTCTGTTCTGATTCTGGGATCATTTTTGCTATTGCATTACACACATGTTGGAGGATTGATGTTACAGGTGGACAGTGCTAGATCTCTGTTCTTCATAGGATGTTACAGTATGTTGTGGGATGTCTGCAGCAGTTTAGTTGTGCAGTCATACTTTTCAAGGCTTGTTTCCTCAGGTTTGCAGTAGACAGTGCTGCAAATTATAAACACTATTTTTAATAATTTTGAATCAAGTTTTGATTATAGTTGTAGTTTTGAGGTAGTTCAGATTCTTGAACTTTAGTTCACTACTTCAAAGAATAAATTGACAAGAGCTTAGAAAATGTATTCAAAAATTGAGAAGGCTTTTATGCACTGTTTCAATTCAGCCCAGTTTCTACTGACCACTGCAACATTATCTGAGGTGACTAGAAATAGCATTCATAGAATGACATGTTATATTGTCCCTACCAGATCTCTTCTGAACTCTTCAATTTCTCTGTAAACTATTTAGACTTGCAAAATTATGAAAAACAGAAGTATTGTCTAAACAGAAACAATTAAAAGGGGTTTAAACACTATTTCACTACAATGCACAGCAAGTAAAGCCTAGGAGGTCAATAAAGAGAGAAGAACTGTAAATAAGGTAGATTCTTTGCAAAAGACAGCTGTTGATGGCTTATTTTCTTTAGTTACAAAACCAATGTATCTCATTAAGGGAAGAAATGTGCCTTTTCAGTTTCAGAATTTGTGTATCATGAGGACCATACTGGCCTGAAGAAAACCCACTGGTTTACTATTGTTTTCCCACTTTTGATACTAAAAAAAGTATAGATACACGATTTATTGTAAACAAATCTGAATTTTTAATCCAGTCTGAATTTTTAATGAGTAGTGGTTTCCAAACAGTTATAATGCTTTTCATATCATCTTAATTTAGCCCTGCTTTCCTGGGAACTAAATGATAATGTCATACACTCGGGGGGGCGGGGGGCGGGAAATAAACCCTATAGATTTACCAGTGCCACTGCACAACCTGAATATATAAATATTCGTGTTTGCTAACACTTTCTGGATGCGCTTGCTGTGAAGAAAACCAGAAATTACTGTCAAAATATTTTTAAATATTTGGGGATTAGTTTGGCTTGAAAACATGTAAATTTTCAGTTTCTCAGGAAAATTTGCTGCCTCACGACTTTGACAGGGAGTGAATTACAGTGAGAGGCAATATTTTTCTATTTTCAGCAGTTTGAGAATAATTAGAAGTAGTTAATTAAAAGCAATGAGGGCAAAAGGGGGAAGCACAAGGTTAAGTGCTACATCTCCATAACAGCTGTCATCCACTAGAAGAATGGAAATTTTAATATCAGGAATGCAGTTTGAGTAGGCGGTTTCCTCAAAATAAAAGCTGAAAATCTGGAAAGGATATGGAGGCTCTCTGATCAAAATATGTTACAACTAACTTTAATAGTTACAAAACTAAGTAATATAATGATGAAAATGACATAAAAATCCAGAAGAACCTTACAAACATATTGAAGGGAAATGAAATGAAATGAAATGAAATGAAATGAAATGAAATGAAATGAAATGAAATGAAATGTACTCCATCAGTGTTCCTTACCATATCGTGCCAATATATTGAAAGAAATATTTATTTGTTCTGGTTTTGTAATTGAGGTAGTGCTTCATGTCATGTCTTTTGCATCTACTGATTAAAAACTATTTCAACTTTGATAAAATATATCTTGTTTCTTACTTCATGATGAATGTGTAAATACAAAACAATATCTTACAGCCCATTATGACAAAGTTTGTATTTCTCTTAGTGTACTAACTGGAACTCAAAACTTAACTCATGAATAATTAAATACTTACATCTGTTAGGAGATAATTATCTTACCAGTGGCACTGGACAGAAATTGATTCAAACTAAAAGATAGTACTGCAAAAGACATAAACAGTAAAGGAGGTGTTAGCTAATCTAAGTGGTTAACATCCAGCTAACCATCAAAAAGTTGAAATAGAAGAAAGCAGAAATAAATTAATTATTTTTAGCAAAACATTTTAAAAAAATAGGGGGTTTGTACTTGTACCTTGCATGTGAAAAACTGTTTTAAAGATCTTTTCTTATTTGATTAAAGATATGAATTTCTGCACCACATGGCTCCTGGGGAGCACTTCTCTAATAAACTTTGTGTGAAGCTCCCACTCTGTTCATGACACTCACCAATCTCAGTAAGCTTTTATGAAAATTGAACGCATTCTTTTAATATTAGAAGTAATTAAATGAGCAATGACTATAATTCTACTGAAATTAATTGGAGGAAAAAAATATAGTTTGGAAGAAATAGTAAATAATGTCTACTAGTTATTTTCTCAGTGTAGGCTCAAAAATAGCTTTTTTCAGTAAAGCCTTTGATTTTGCTTTCATTCTTGTCATATTTACTTTTGATTGGAAGATGTAAATATTTAAAATCTATCAGGATATTTATAAATAATAAAAAAATATGAATCCTGTATAAAATTTAAAGGAGAAAAAAAGAACAAATGCCCTTCATCCTTCTTCCACAGCTTTACATGATTACAAGCAATCACCTATGCTGTTACAAAAATGCTGTTTATATTCCATGCTGCTTCATTGTGCCTACATGATAGCCCTAGATTTCAAAAGAAGAAACTAAATTAACTTCAGATAATTTGAAAGAGGCATTTGGACTCATCAAGTTCACTGCCTGCTCAAAGCAAGGGCAGTAACATGCCAATGGAACATAATTTTAACTGTTTCTCTGCATATCATGAAAGTCTGAGCTGCATTGTTGCCTCTAAAAAGTTATGTTCCTCCAGTTAAATGCATAAGGTTAGGTTATACACATAATTCAATACATTATGTGAAGTTATTGAATAATTTGGGAAACATTATTTTCAAAGAATCTTTTATCTCATTGTGCTGGTGTAAAAATTATTACATTTTTTACTATCCTAGTATTTTATTTCTTTGCATTATAAGGAAGGAATAGCTAATTCTTATAACATGAAATATCAAAAAAATGATGGTTAGATTTGTCTCAGGCTAAACTTTGAAGATATTCAAACTCTTACTGTCCTGCTTATCTCATTTACCAAATATCTTTTTTCTTTACGGGTTGTAATCTTTCCAGTCATCTGTGTCTTACAGAGTATTTCTGATATGTTTAGGTAATATGGAACTCATATCTGTCTTTTTCTAATGTTGAGAAGAATAATTCGCAAAGAAGTAATTGCACTTCTTCTTGCAGAGCTGAACCACTAACTATGACCTGTAGAATTGGAAAAGTTATCAACTTTTTCTCCATTCAACAGAAATATAAAAATCCTGAATTCTCTAATTTGCTTTACATTGTTTTTCAGAACAGTGATTAGTATCAGCTAATATTGATATATAGTAAGTAGTTACTTTTTACCACCAACTTCATTGGATCATCAGAGTATCTGCCATCATGTATGTAACAAAGCAGAGTACAGGTATGGAACAGTTCTTTTAGCCAATCTGGTTCAAAAATCACTGATTTGCATAGAGAGAAACAATGAGAAATATTTTAGGAAAAATATGAATATTGTGGAAGGATTTTACAGATTTACTGCATTTCATATTGGACAAAGTCCATTAAAAATAATGACTAGTTCATGTTGTCTTGGAACACAAATTTGAACTCAAGAACCATTCTAAATCCTATTTTCTGTTGTTTCAATTTTTTTTTTATTTTTTAAATATGAGTTCTAAATGCTGTAAAGTATTTTCTAAGCTGAAGAAATTTCTGGATATCAGTAAACCAGAGACAATGAAGTTTTATCTTCTGCAAGTTTCTACATTTCTTGAAGAAGAAAATTGTAACAGGACTCAATAAAGACATGGAAAAAGAGCTGAAAGGCTTGACATGAATTTAGGGCATTGCACATAACAACATGCTGCTGCATGTGGAATTAACTCTACAGACTTCCCTTAAAAAAAGAAAGTAAACTGTAGGGTCATATACAGATTTAATTTAGACAATATAATTGAGCTAATGATTGATTTCATTTACTTTTCCCATCCTGTTTCATCCCAACTCTCATCATATATTTGTGCATCTTTTCTTAACAATGCACTCCTCAGGACCTGTACCTCATGTCTTTAGTTCACCATTGAAATAATCAGTACTCATCAAAATGGTGTTCTAAATAATTATCATTTCCAAATAATAGCTTTTTCACAGAGAAAACATCTGAGTGATCTTTTTTTTTTTTTTTTAGCTTTACCATCACACCAGTATTATTGTATTTCTCTCAGGACTGATCTTTAACCAGATCGAGTTTAGGGTAGGAATTGCAGAGATCACAATGATTTTAATTAAATTTCTTTTACGCACTAACAATGTGTGTCCTATTTTATATTACAATAAATTTAATATTATGGGAGCGCATTTCAATGGTACATAGGTATCCCTAAATATAGTCAAAGAACTTCAAATTCAATTCAGAAGCAATCTTCCCTTTTATTTTTTTTTTTATATGGTTCTTATAAAGCATATGATCATAGCCTTTAACAAGTGATGCTGTGCTTTAGAACTAATCTTTCCTTTGACCACAGAGTGTAAGCTGCGGTCAGACCGCAAACTGAACAAAAAGGTTTCAATATAGATAACATTGCTCTTCTGCCTTTCATTTCCTAGAGCCCCATCTGTATTTGAGTCTGTGGGATTAACTGATTGAAGTCTGTGGTGTTTCACATACTTTCAGGAAGTCTGAATAGCCAATTATATTTTTTTATGAAAAGAAATAAGAGTGGCAGAAAAGTTCATCTGTGTGAGATAAGTGAGTACCTCATTAGAGCATGAACATCCTACAGCTAAGGACAGTTAAGGTCTAGTATGTTTTCACACTGCAGTTATAGTAAATGCTTGCTAGATCATGTAACTTAAAGTCCTAAAAAGCCAACAGATGGGCATGTACATAAATAAATAGATAATTTATTAAATAATGAAAGAATATGTCTTATAATTCTTTTTAAACAAGACAACCTAATATGTGAGCTTGTGGCAGGGAGCTTTTGTTTCTTGGTAGTTTTTGTTTCATTTTGGTTTTTACTGTTGCATCTTACTTTCTTACATTTAGGAAAATGCTTACATACATGAAGTGCGAAAGGTCTAAGTTGATATTACATGTAGAAACTAATTGTTGTCACAGGGCTGGAGAATGACACACCTACCACATTGCTCAGGTCAGTACTCAGTGCCATACCTAAGCTGAAATGGAGTCCTATGCCACGGACAGGTTTGGGAGGAGGCCACAGTGGATGCTGAGCAAGGGCTCAGGGTGACTTCTTTTAGTGTCCTCAGGACCCTGACAGAAGCCCCTCTTTCCTCTCACCCAAGCAAGTGTTGTCCTCCAGTCTCCCAGAGATCTGGGATCAGAAGGGAAAAGCTGTACAATGTTCTCATTGCTATGGGACATCAGGGATCTGTTTCACAGGATTAAGAGGTGGGGCAGGGAACTGGAAAAGAGACATGGCTCAGGCTGGAGCAGAGATCCAGGCCAGGAACACAGCAAGGCCTTGCAGGGCCATCACAAAGGGCACTTGGAAGTGAGACAGGGAACCTGGAGCTGATTTAGACACAGAACAGAGCCTTGAGGCTGAAATGGGGGCATGACAGTGGGAATTTGTAGTAGTGTAAGGATTGTGGCAGGGACAATGTAGGGCATTTGGAGCTGGGCAGGACATTCAGGCCATTCCTGATGTTCCTGGAGGGAGAGGACACTGCCCCCAAGGAGTCCTGAGTCCTGGGAGGACAGGTGAGAGAAGGCTCAGGTGCCCAGGGCTGCTCAGCAGTCTGGCTCTCTGTGGAGATCCAGAACCCAGGGCCAGGGTTTTCACTTTGGGGAAGCCATGGGGGCAAGGCGTTGAACTGCAGTGGGCAGGTGCCCATGGAGTTTAGGTCAGAAACCAGAAATAGCTGGCAGGGCACAGCCAGGATTGATGGCTCCCATGGAACCAAGCACAGCAAAGACCCTGGGTTTGACTACAAACCCCTCCTGGATGGGGTCTGACGGGGCCCAAATGCGGCAGGAAGCACCAAAGCCACGAGTGAGCCCTACCATAAGTCCCTGGACTTTGGACGAGCGTTGAGCCAAGGCTAGGATTTGTTCCCAGAGGGAGCATGAGGCTGCCAAATAGTGGTCTAAGACATCAATCCAAGGGACCAATCCACATATTCATGATGGAGATGAGCTAACTTCAGTGTGGACATGAAGGGTCTCTCCAGGAGGCACAGATGAAGACAGGCGCACCAACAATGGTCTCACCAGACCGGATCAAATTGTAAATCCTGGGTCCCTGGGTAGACAGGGTGTGTGGGGACTCAGTCAAAGCTGGTAAAAGCTACTGAGATCCATTTGTTGCACTTCAGACCCTGACAGAGATGTTAACCTCTATTTCTGTTTTGACCTCATTTTCTACGACTGACATTTTTCCAGTGCAAAGATTTTCTCTACAGACAAGTGGATTTTCCCTTGGACAGGTCTAGGTTTGTTTCTTGCCTTCAAAATAGAAATCTCAGGTATGTCAGTAAGAACCATTGATTTTGCAGCTTGTGAAAAATGTATAGTATGCTTACCCTAACACCTCTTGAACACTCTGGTACTCTAATACACTTTTAAAATTAGTTGTAAAAAGCAGAACAAAATGTGAGCACTATTCTGACTAAAAGCTTTGGAAATCACTCAAAATTTGTAACTGTGTGTCTGCCAGAGCATTGCAATTACAACCCTTGTCCCCAAAATAATGAGGTTTCTGGACTACCTGACAAAAACTTGACAAGTATACTTTTGCTGTTACTGTACATTTTCCTGCTAAAAGTTACATTCATAGAATGAAGTTTGACAAGGTAGAAGGAAAAAAATGTTTTTTCCAGAAAGGTCAGAGGAAAACCGGATGAAAGCTGAATGAATTTCAGAGGTTCAAAGATACAGTAGTGAAGCTGGCAAGAATATGTTCAAAGCCCAAAAAGTACTTTTATTTTCTCTTTTAGCTACAACATACAATGTTGAAACTGGCTGGAATCCTGCCTGCTACCACATAATGAAGGCTTCCTGTAAGGATTAGACACAGGACGGCTATCAGAAATACCAAATTTGGTTATGAATTTAGCTTAACTGGGACAAATTGGAAAAAGGTGATTAGAAGTGGGTTCCTTCAGAGGAGAAAGGGTTGAAGAAAAAGGGAACAAAATGATTCCCAGAAGTACAAGTATGGAAAATGGAGAGGAGAGGGGAATAGAAAGGGATAGTTGTATGCAAATAAGCTTCTGAGCAGCACATTTGTCTGACTGAGGCCTGTACCTGATCAGTGCAGTCTGTCCTATCTTGTTATTAAGTCATGTTCTTTACTATTTTCTGTGCAGTTTCACTCTGCATGTATGTACCTGGAGGCTAGCACCTGGAAAAGGAGACAGAGTTCACAGAGAGTACTCAGGGATGCTTGAGGCATGTAGAGTCTGGAGTGTATTTTTCCATTAGGGAATTTCAATCTTCTGTATCTGTATGTGTTTACACTGGTAAACTTCAAACTTGACTAGTAGAAAAAAATGACAGCACTGGCTGGCTGTATTCATGTATGTGAGAGCTGGAGGTATTTATATGGGTGCCATGCCAACGTTTTCTGTCTGTGTTGGTTTTTGTAGCTTGACACAGTGGTGGGCGTGTGCTTGTGTTTGCATGCATGTACCTCTCCGGATCTGTGGAATCCATGTTCAGTCTTGCCGTTGCCCAGACCTGCCAACAAGAAGAGCAGCAGCCACATCCAGCCCAATGAGATGGAAAAAAACACCCTGGATCTGATAGTGCACAATTTTCAGCGCCAGGGGCATGGGAAGGCAGTATCCCCACAGCCCAAACTCCTGTAGCATAAACTCCCACAGCACAAACTCCCTTAAAGAGATCTGTTTCTGGCAGTCTGCTCTGAATTTAAAGGAACTGCATATTCAGACAGACAGATAAGCTCTAAGATTGTCAATAAAAGTCTGAAAACTAGTAAAACAAGGAGCATAAAAGCATTTATTTAAATTATATAAGTAAGCAACTTGAATGCTGAAGCAGTTTTCTCACACCAGCACTCAGCACACTGTGCATACAGAAGGATCTGTATACACAGAGAGGATCTTCCATGCTTGGATGACCATTTGTCAGTGTTCTTAGACTCTGATTCATTAATTCAATGTGAAACTGCAAAATATTCCCATGAACGAACTGTGGTTTTGACTAGTCAAGTACATTTTTCCATATCTCAAGTTTATTAATTACTACCCCTTCTCTCATCTTGATTGTGTTACTTTCCTGCGTATCATGTAGATAAACAGAACCCACAAGGCTAATGAAAAACATAAATGAAGAAACTTCAGTACAGACTGAAGCTAACAAATCCAGAGTTAATATCTGAGTTCAGTGTGGCTGACAGCTCCCTGTAAGCTTGCCAAGGGTACTCCAGGGACCTTTGGCTCTAGTACATGTGGTGCATGTATGACTGCCAGAGTGGCTCCTGGATAATCCCACAGGGAAGTTTTCCTGAACACAGATAAAAGACAAATAATTATTTTGAGATTTTATGCTTTATTTCAGTATTGTGTCTCTCTTCTACCCTTTCCAGAGACTGATTTGATCAACTGTCATCTAATTAAGCAGAGGAAAAGTATATGGAATGACTTGTTTCTTTAACATATATTCAGAATAAAATGGTAGATAATTTTTTATACATTGGTATAGACAACAAGGGACATTTTGTATTATGTCACTAATTTTATGCTTCCATACTGTTTCTTTACTATCGATGTTCCCTGTTATGTAATGGAAATTTTAAAATAACATGCAATCCATCAAGTGAAACTGCTCACTATAGAAATTGATGAGTAGCAACAGAAATTCAAAGTTAGGTAAAAGAAGGCACATGGAATGGATGGGTAATTTTCTACTTTTCTAATGACCATATCCATGAGGTCTTTACAAGGGCAACATAAAAATAAATTTTATTTTTGCTTGCTTTATATTTTTATTATTTTAAATCTGAAAATATATTTGCTAGTGCAAGTACTATATTCAAAAGTAAATGGTTTCCATTTGTTAATAAAATATCTTTGTGGTAGATCTTAAAAACCCAGTTTAGTTTTGTAAAAACCTTTTTGATTCAAATTTCATACATTTGAAATTTACAGGGTCCATATTTTCAGGAGGGCGAGCCAGAGAGAAAAGTCTAAATATATTGTTACAATGAATATTCATTAATATGAACTTAGAACATACACATTTCATTAAGAAGATTTGAATAGTTCATAATGTATTATATTTCCCCTTGATTTTTGTTCTTACTTAAACCGATACTTGTTCCAAACCTTGAGGTTTTGTTGTAACTTTTTTCTGACAGATATATTTCAAGTTATTTTATTCAAACTATTTAAACATTCATAGGCCACACTAATCTTGTGCTATATATATTACCCTTCCACCTTGAAAGATGGTATACTGCTAAATTACTTTTTTTTTAAATGTAAAAACTAATCTAAAACATAAGGATGGATAAAAAGAGACAAGATATGCTTCATATTTTTTGTTTCCATATGTACTGAAATGGGAAAAAATAAATGTCCTCCTGAAAGCTCTGAAACTACTTTTAAGCCAGATATTTGAATGTATTACAGATTTAAATAGGAAAGAAAAAGTCATTTGACTCCATTTATGATAAGGAAAGATGAGCACCTGTAATTTCAAGACCAAAGGATTGTCATGGTTTTAATTTACTAGTTCACACTGGCAATCAATGGACCAGCATATTAATTTTATTATTGATTTTGCTATTGACCTAATAGGACCAAATTCAATGCTCAGATAAAGATTGTTCTATTTAGGGTTTATTTATAGATTACAATACATACAAAGAATATCCACAGTGGATTGAATACACTTCATGAGCAATTTGAAGTGCTGCTGTAACAACAGTATGGCTTATTGCATTTGCTGCACTTGAGTTACAGTGTGTTCTCATGTGTTTGTCTCTGAAGAAATGAATTTCCCATTGTAACCTTCAAATGATGATTCTTAGTTAAGAGGTGTGAAAATGTACCATGGAGGTGCAGTATGTTGTAGTGAAATGTAAAAAATATATTATTATATTTGTTAACCTTTAATCAGATAACACATGGATTTTTAGTAGTACCCTTTCTTGACTTTGCATAAATACATACAAGAAGGGGGAGATAAAATTTAGGGAATGTTGAGACCAAAGGGTAATAGACTAAAGAAAATTAGAAGCTGGGGGTTCATTTGAAAACATCAGTGAAATATACTGAATCTTCTGCTACATACACATATCTCTGTGATAATTGATACCTCTTATATCAGAGACAAAAAAAAAAATAATGATCCATGGATTCTTGAAAACATAGTAATAACTTACAGATTTTTCCCTCCAATTATGCTATCTAATGTTCTTTATTTTCCCTGCTATCAATTTTCTATTGGAAATAAACATTAAAAGGGAAATATTTTTAATGATATTGCCAATGTCATCCTGCATAGAAAGAAGAGAGAATGTTAAGAAGTTGAGTTCTATTTAACATTAGATATTGCAGGAAGACAATCATGATCAAAGTGTCTTTCTGCAAAAGAGAGAGGCTGTGTCATCTCTAGATTTAGAAAAGTGAAAACCTTTCTAGTTCTAGCAAAATATCTCTTCTGCATGGTTGCTGCTGAGTGTGGATCACTGCTCTGGGAGGTCACACATTCTTTACTGCTGTGTGAATTTCAGCTGCATCATCACTAGAGGTCTTTGTCTCATTCTTAGAGACCCTTAATAGCAAAGATATCAGATATTTAGCTGTTGTGAGCAAAAATCCTTTGGTAGGAAATATTTTCAAAATATGCAACATAGTGCATGCAAAAAACCTCAATTTTAAAACTTAAATATTATCTGTTTGGCATACCTATTCTAGTCCCACTGTCCCATGAGATCTAACTTCTCTGGCTCTTTGAAGCTTAACTCTAATCCTAGTGAAATGATGGGGCTGCAGTTGAGGTCTCTAAGTCAATGGGTGTCCCAGACTGGAAAAATGTGAGTGCATTGTTGATATCATGCCATGATCCCCTTGGTGTGCCTTTTCCAGCCCCAGTGTCCCATGACTGTAACCTTTCTGGGTGTCTGAACCTGATGTAAAACAGAATAGCATTTTGGTGCTGCACCAGTTTCCCATCACGTAGGGTGGCCCAGATTGGAATAATGTTGAGGTAGCCATGTTGGTCCCCTGTTGTAATCCTATTGGCATGTCTTTTCCAGAACCAATGTCCCTGGAGCTGTAGGCTCTGTGACTCTCCGAACACTAACCGTAATCCTAACCCTAATGGGACTTTGGTACTGCAGATGTGTTTCCAATCTCCATGGGTGGCCATCATTAGAAAGGTGTAGAGTCAGCCATGCTGATTCCCTGAAATGACACCATTATCCAGTCCCAGAATCCCAGTGACAGTGGGACTTCCAGCTCTCTGAATTCAAACCAAAAAAATGTCTTGGTGCTGTGCCCAAGGTGCACATCACTATTGCTGTTCCAGTTTAGAAAGGTTTGGAGGCAGCAATACTATGTCCAGCATGATCCCCTCGGCATGTCCACTCCAGCTCTAGTGTCTGGAACTGTTGACTCTGTGTCTTTCAGAAGCCTAACCCTAACCAAATTGTTTTATAATGTCATATTCCCTAGTGCTCAGGTTGGATACCTTCACATCACAGATATTACACAAAAGTTAGAGCTTTTTGCTGTTGGAATTCTGCCCAAGACCAGTATATATTACTTTGTAACACCACCAATATTCTTTCTTGGTTGTACAAAGAAAACCATACTGTGGCTGAATTAATTTCAGGGTTTTTTTCTCTTTTTTTTAGCTTATTCTTTATTCAGGATTTATATCTAGTATAAAATTGAAGTCACATCCTTGTGAGCCAGGGTAATAATCTAGAACATATTTATTCTTATAGTAATTACATTTAGGGAAATATGTAGAGGATCCTTTCACGTGAAGTGGTTTAGAACTTTAGAAATTCAACAGAAGTGTGGAATTCATAAATGAATTTATCTGGCTGATGGAAGATACACACAAAACTATACATAAATCTTAACTATTAAGAAGTTGGGTATATAAAGAATATTAAATCTCTATTATATGTTTTGCATTTTTTTTTAAAAGACACAAATGTTTTCCTCTTCCAAGATACTTGAATAAAAATCTCGAAGTAAAAGAATAAAAAACAGTATTAGGCATTAACAATAACCAGCAGAATTACAAAATACCTTTTTAAAAATCTTATGTCCTACTGCTGTCTTTTTTACTTATTTCCTGTTTATTATTCAAGAGAATGTTTGCTTATGTTTATTGAATATCTTTAGCAATAACTTCAGACAATATTTCAATACCTCCTTCCCCCATTTTATCCATCTTTCGTTGCAGCGCTACTTCTTATCAGTTATAGTGGTTAGGCAATGGTTTCCTCTTTTGAATCATGGTATCTCCCAAAAATTCCACAACACTTATTTAAGAGTAAAATTTAGAATATAAAATTCCAGCTCAAGATAATTTTAATTCTAGGTTAACCTTGAAATTGGTTTTATAATTAGTTATAAGGTTTGTGTAATGTATTAAACATGGGTATTACCCATACGCATGGGTAATATGTGTTATGTGTTCCAGAACTTAATGCAAATAATTATTTATGCCACTTCAAACAGGTGCTAATTAGTTAACAGATCCCTTTCTGTGACTTTTTGCTTGAATGACAGTATTCAAATAACAATATTTTCAAACATGGATGAAAGTTTATTAGACCTTCCTCAATATATTGATAGTATATTTCAGTCCTTCAAGGTCTCCATAGGACACCAGTCACCACAGGACGTAAAGAGCCAAACTGAGTTGTCTTGAGAAAACAAATTTTTAATGAACTGTGATATACAGATAGAATACTATTTTTTAAAGCTGGATGATCTGAATGACTGGAGAATTGAAATGGCATCAAACATAAGACATCTGTAGAAACAGATGCTTTAAAATGTTCACTGTCTTAATCTGTTAATCTTTAAAATGTGTTTTTATGGTCTTTTAAAATGAATAGTAAATAAGAATTAGATAATAGGGGTTCAGGTGTTAATTTCTGTCATAAATTCATTGTATTGTGTTTGTTTGTGATACTTGGACATATCCATACATATAAATATATACATATACATATGTTTGACTATACAATAAGTTTTAGTACCATGGAACTCATCACTGCTTGTTCGTTTTGAGGTCTTTTATTTTGCAATAAGTGCAATGGAGGAGGAAAAGAAAACAATAGGATCCTTCCATCATTCCCAGGTAGACAAGATGAGGATTCTTCCTAAAGATTGTGAAATCATTAATATGAGAATTAGGAAAAGCAAAAAAAAATCATAAAACATATTATTTGTCTGCTGACTCACAATTTTTTTGAGTTGTCAAGAAATTTGATATTTTCCTTGGAGTTTTGATTTTTTTTCTGTTATGAGGAGCATGCACTTAGAACTAAAAGGTTTCTACCTCTTTACTTCTTTACAAGTATATACCACATTGATTATTTCTGTAGGCTGAATTTTTGATTTTCAGAACCAGAGGATCTGGTTTGATTTCCTAAATGCTTGAGGCTGGCAATATTACTTCTAGCATTTAAATTTTTCTTGCATTGTGGGACCTGTAAATACATTTTAAGAAAACCATTTAGCACCAAACAGACCTTTCTCTTTTTCCTGTCTTGCCAGTAGTCACTAGGGAGAAAAATATAATTAGAGTTTTAGAAGTGTGTTAATGAACCGCCTTTTCTGCCAAAGGACACCATCGTACTTCCATTTCTATATAAAGACAGAGACAACATAGAGAACAATGGAGATGGAGCTGCAAAGTGAAGAAGACAAACTAGTTTTTCCATGTGCTCTTCAAAAATAGGATCAAGCACTGAAGAGGAAATTTTGTAGAAGATTTCTACCCAACCTGCAACTTGTACCAATATTTTTCCCATAACTTCACCAGTGTTTTTTAATCTATTAAATGAAAGATGAACTCCAGTGACCAAGATTTTAATCGAGATTGACAGAGGATGCAAAGCACAGTGCTGCTTGGAGTAATTTGATCAATATTGTGTTCCCAGACCAGCAATTAATTATAATGAGTTTAGGAGAATTCAGAAGCAAGGAAGGAAAGACATTAATCCCTCACAACCTCTTGCCTTCTGAGATGCTATACCTCCTTGACTAGGAGTTGAATAAGGCAGATATATAGTGCAACATTATGTATTCATAAATTTATTATATATTCACCATATATATTCAGTGGACTATTGGTATTGTGTTTCCTCAGGTGAAAAAAATGTATCTCTTACATTTGCAACATCTACTCAATGAGATTTGAAAAGCTAGAGAGATTCTATGAAAAATTGAATCCTAGGACTTAAACATGGGTAATTGGTTAATTTATTGATGGTATTGAATTTAATGCTTATGGTCATCTGGTATAATCTCTTTCAGAGGTAGCGAGGCTCAAAAATCCAGTCTGGCATCCCATGAACTCCTGACATCTAACAAAAATGTGTGAGGTAATGAACTCTGAACTGGTGTCAGAAATATGGAAAACTTCTTTAGCTATTAATTCAGTAAGAATGGTTCATTACCTGCTCTATGCCCATTACCTTTGGCAAAAGTTTGGAATATGAAAGCAAGATTTTTTGAACATTTTTTAAAGGCTAATAGCAACTGTTTCAAGCTTTTCAATTGTAGTTTGTCAAATGCTTTACTCTAGTACTTGCATGCTGCAATTCTGTGGATGGACAGAATATATATTTCAATATTTTTACCCCTGTTCAATTTCGTTTTTATGTGACAGCTAAATAAAATGTACTCTTATTTTAGTCTCTTGGCTTCTTATACTGGGTTTGTGTAAAAATTTGTGTAAATTTGTGTAAAAAATAACGCCAAGATAGATTTAAGAGTCCCAAAATAGATCAGAATAAATAGTACATAAGCTTGTTGCAGACTTTTATAGTATCAAAAACATATGTGTGTTGGATGATAGTCTATAATGCACACATATACTTGAACAATGCACCCAAAAATAACAGAATTGCTAGAAAAGACAGGAATTAGCTTGAATATGGACAAAATTTTTCATTCAGTACATTCTTGCTATTTATACTGCAAAATTAGGCAAAATAATACATGAACTTAAACCTTAATGGACTTTTGATCTGGGGTTTAAAAAACATCACCAACAAGTCAAAACAAACAAACAAGTCTCATAACTTTATTTTGCTGTATCGTTGCAAACTCTCTGAAAAGATTTACCTCAATTTTAATCTGGAATATACCATACACATCACTGCTACTTTTCAAATATTTGTGTAGATGAGAGTTCTAAATTTGACTCTCAGTCATCTAAAAGAGTACACATTTCCTTACTTGAACCAAATCTGTTTCTGATCTACAGCAATATATAAGTGATAAATGCGTAATCACCATGGAAGCCTTAACAAGGATTTGTGACATGTAAACAATTACTCTGATGATTACTCTATGAGTAGATGCTTTACTGTATTATCTGTGTCGCAAGAGCAAATTTTAGATTTATGCCAGTGTTTGAGCAGATTTAAATATAAAATATTCTAAACCAGAAATGTATTGCAAAAAACAGAAGTATGTATCTGGGGTTTTTTTCCTTCGATTGGCTATTAGAGGACCATCTGTTGTGGAATTTGTTGTGATTTTTTATTCTATATGTGGTAATAAATGCATAAATTTGGGTCTGTGTTTCATAATATGATGAGATGTAGAGCACCTCATGGCCTTCTGATACAGACATTGATGGCAATATGGGGTCTTTAACTCAGCTTGCCAGTAAATTCACTGGCAAATGCTCCCAGTGGATTTTTCTCATTCTGAGTCTCAGAGGGACAATACATACTAATGACAGCTAAAAGAGCGAGTGAAAGAGTGATAAAAGATCAAGAATTCTCGACTGAGATTTTCTTACACTGGATTACTATGCTGCTCAATTTTCTTACATAGAAAGGAAAGCTGATAGCTCTGCAGTCAACAGTATTATGGTAACCAAAATAAAGTGTTTTTCTTCCCCTTGTCCTTCTATGCTATAACCTTACACTTTATTACAGTCGGTCTATGATCTTCAAAAATTTAAACCTCCCTAGTTTTTTTTCTTACAAATTTTTTAAAATGTATCTTGCTTTTCTCATCTAGTCGGTGTTCTCAAAAAAAAAAACCCAAAAAAACAAACCAAAAAAACAAATAAGACTATCAACATAGTTATTTGATATGATACAAATCCAAGACACCAAAACACAAAATTATTTCTGATTATGCACAGTAATATTTGTTTTCATATTCTAATAATTTTAATCAGCATGATAGGGTTCTCTAAGTACAAAGGTACAGAACAGATTGAAATAATTTTAAATCTCTGTGTAAATAAGGCCTTAATCAGATCTGTACTGATTTTAGGCCACATGCATTTCAAAAATTGTCAAAGTACATTCAGAAAATGGAGAAAGATCCTATGGGAAATAGTCAAGCAAGGGGTATAGTCAGGCAGATATTACCCTCATCTTCAGAAAAAGCAAGGAGGGCTTCAGGAACTGGGGGCCAGTCAGCATAACATCAGCCCTAGAAAGTTTTTTGGGAGAAATTAGCATGAATTTGCAAAAGGCATACACCTCTTGATACATCTGAGTTTTCCATGATGAGATGACATACTTAGTGAATAACAGAACACTAGATGTTAACTTTGAACTGTAGAATGCTATACATAAGGAAAAGTGTATGATTTTTTAATAAATGTTAATAAAACACCGTTAAACTCTTGATCAAATGAACTTAAAAATACACTGTTTTGTTGTCAAATAAATTACCCATCATAAAATATCAGATTTTAACATATTTACCTAAAAATCTGAAAGTATTCCAGTATAACAATATTATACACATTTGTTCTAATTTTCCACTTTTGATTTGTTTATCTACACATTTTCATATTTTGGACAGATATTGAGAAAATATTGATCCTTTTTATTTTTTAAATCTAGAATAAATTCAGATGCCATTTACAAAACTCTTGAACAACAATTCAAATTGATGTTAATCTATATATATATATATTTTTTCCTTGAATGTGTAGAGATTATTTATTCCTAGCTTTTGAAAGAATAAAGTGTATATTAAAAATTTAATTTAAGATATGCTGACTAAATAAGAGCATGATTCATTAATGATATGAAACATCTACAATTTAAGAAAGGCTCTCTTATGGCCCCCTGGTACATCATTTAAAATGTGTATCAAGCTGGAAAATTAAAAAAAAACAATCAGAGTTTTATGAAGCCATAGTCTTCATTAGACTAGAAAGTATTATCAATTATATGCTACTAAATTTGCTCTTTCAATTCATCTTCTAATCTTCATGCAATGCTGAAAAGGTCAGCTTTAACACAAAGCTTATTTGAAAGATTTAGGAGATATGTGTTGATGGGTGAAAATGCTGATGTAAGTAGCCATAGATGTTAGAAGGGAAAAATATTTTACAGAAGAAAATGCTGGTCCAAAAATGGGAACAAAGAAATTGACTGTCTACTGGTGCACTCTGAGCCTAGGAACTAGGTCTGGCAACCAGAAAAGTGCATCTGGCATCTTTGAAGTGCAGCTAGGTACCAAGGAACAGGACACATCCTGAGAAAACATTGATAATCATAAAAAGCATAAAAAGTACACAAAACTCTAAAAAAGCACCTCAGGTCAGGACACATTTTCTCCAGGCTAAACACCAGCACCCTCATCTACTCCTCATAAGTTTTTCTGCTCTGGGCTTGTCACCAGCTTCATTTCCCTTCTTTGGACATGCTCTGGCAGCTCGATGCCTTTCTTGTCATAAGGCGCCCAAAACTGAGCTCAGTTTTGATGAGGCTGTGGCCTCGCCAGTGCCTGCTGTGGAGTGGCAATCGCTTCCCTGGTACTGCTGGCTGTCTGCCTGTACACACCTGAAGGCTGGATAACCCGCCAGGTCATAAGAGATGCAAAGGGAAATGGATAGATTTCTAGTTTTATTCTGAATTTCAGATTAGAATTACCTCCCCAGAGAAATTAGGAATGATGAAAATTTTAGCAATTGATTGCTAAATACTTGTGATTGCTTAAACTTGCCACTTATTTAATGATTATGGCTCATTAAGCCGTGAAGTACTAAAAAGGGTTAAAAGAATTGATAGATTGTATAACCTTTAATATTGCTGTAAAAAGAATGGCTCAAGAGAGGGGTTTTGTGGGCATAAAATAGAACTTAATAGTTGATACCTGTTTCCTGTGGTATTTTCAGTGAAACAGAATTTAAACTGTTACTGAGCAGTGGAATGCAACCTGCCTAGGCAAAGGGGCTGCAATGCTGTGTCAGCCTGTAAGCACCAGAGAGACAGAGCTTGGTTATGAAGCACAAAGTAAGCAGAAGCAATAGATGCCATTTTATGCGGGGTCTGCATCTGTTACCTCTAAAAAATGATGGAAGCTGTTCTCATTTCAGCATTATGGTAGTTAAATTACATCCAGAGCTGAAATAACAGGTATAAACAGTAATGAGAAAGGGAACAGTTGTATCCTTAAGGCAAGCAAAAATCTGGAACTATGGAGTCTTTTTACTGAGTATTTCCAACCTTCGTGTAAGAAATACAAAAATTAGAATTGAAAATAACTCATGATGTAGACAGTTTCAGTGCACAGAAAAGTAAAAACTACTGTTGAGATTTCATATTTGGCAATAGAAGGCATAAATTAGTAGGGTTTTTTTTTTTTTTTCAGGGTTCTTTACTAGATACCTGCTATTTTTCCTTTTTNCTTTGATTTTTTCTTTTTTAGTATTTCTTTTTTTATTTCAGACTAGATGTGACCTTATTTGAGAAGATAACTAAGCATGGGTGTGATTAAATATAAAAAAGATTTTTTAAAAATTTTCATTTAGATTAACAACTTGAAAAGGCAGGTGAAATTTTCTGTTAAGTTTTGATTATAGGGAAAAAAATGTGTCGTTAATATCAGAAGTTCTATGCCCCAGTTGAAAAGATGTCTTTGTTTCCTAGGCTTACCTAACTTTTAGAGAATGCATGTGTAATATAAATTTTGTGGGGTTTTGGTGTTATATAGAATTCTGATACTAATTCTTTAATAAACCACTGAAACTTGAGGGTCAGTTTCCAAACTTCAAAAAATGTCCAATGCAGGACTGAAACCATTTAACTGAGAAAATCACAGTGCAGAATCAACCATACAACGTTTTGCATTTCAGTCACTTTGGACATAAATGCATCAGCATCCTTCAGCCTTTAGTATGCGGAAAGAACATGGTTGTGTACTGAGACAGAGGAGATAACGCCTTTAGAACTGAGATGGTCTTCTGTGTCCCTTGTGGAACTCTGAAAAAGTCACCAAGAAAAACAATCCTTAGAGTATCTTCAAAAATACTAACACAACATATGTACCATTGTCCTTTCAAGTGCATTCTCAAGAAAAATAAAAGTTGCATATGAAAAAGCATAAGAAAAACATTATTGCTGATGGCTCTTGTGACTCTTCAAAAAGTAAACAGTTTTCACGCAGGATATAGGATGCATTACAACTCATCAAAATTCAGATGTCATATCTCATAAGGAAGTAATATTTCAAATGTGTTTTTGATAATGACACTAATAGAACTTAAAGTCTTCTCATTGTGACAGGTCTCTGGTAAGATGGTACAATTTTGCTGGTTTCTGAAACTTGACAACTTGACTATATACATATTTAACATTTATGTGTTCCTTTAGAGAGAAGGAAAGAGTCACATTTTCAAAACACCAGTAGAAAACCTAAATGTACTATTTGTACCATCTACGAACTTCAGAAAATTAGCAAGATGAAGCTGAGTCAGAAATGACAGAAAAATTATATTAATCGAAGTTAACAAATGCAAGTGTTCAAAAATACAAAAAATAATGAGGCCCTTATCACTTTGGTGGTTTTTGCATTTTTTTTCTAATTATGAAAAAAAAAAATTCAACACTAATATCTGTTTTTAATGTGGCTGTAAATATGTGCCTCTAATTTGAAACCACCTTGTAGCATCTAGCATACTTGTAAAATCTATACATTTCCTCATGATATGAACTCCTTGTGTTTATCATACTCGTCATAAGACTCCTGAACAGATGCCTACAGATCAGGTATTCATTTTATTGGATCATTCATAGGGCAGGATTATTCATGGAATTCATAGGATAATAGAGAGTAGACAGCATCGTATCATCTAAAACAGATTTTTTAAAATCCTGATGTTTAAATCTGAACTTTCTCTGGAATTTTTTTATTGTCCTTTATATACGGATAAAGACAAACCAGTAGTTCTAGAGGTATTTTTTTTTAATCTAATCTTAAACACTTATACCAACATGAAGTGAATCATTCCTATAAGTATGTATACTGACTGCAAACAAATCTTAGGGGGTCTAGATCAGGTTTCTGTGGACCCAGTATGTGCAGCAGAATCCAAACTTCAATACTTCTACAGAAAACAAGTTCATTTTTTTTTTTCCTTTAGAATCATAAATCCTGAGTTGGAAGAGACACAGGAGGATCACTAATTCTTGNAAACACTTATACCAACATGAAGTGAATCATTCCTATAAGTATGTATACTGACTGCAAACAAATCTTAGGGGGTCTAGATCAGGTTTCTGTGGACCCAGTATGTGCAGCAGAATCCAAACTTCAATACTTCTACAGAAAACAAGTTCATTTTTTTTTTTCCTATAGAATCATAAATCCTGAGTTGGAAGAGACACAGGAGTATCACTAATTCTTGACTTCACACAGGGCAACCTAAAAGTTAAACTATCTATTTCAGAGCATTGTCCAAATCCTTCTCTGACACCAAAACACTTGGGGCCATGACCACTTCCCCGGGAAGCTTGCTCCAATGCTCTCAGTGCTGGATTCAGACAGAGCCACAAACCATTCCCTCACATCCTCTCACTGAACACCAGAGAAAAGTGGTCAACACCTCCCTCTTGGCTTCCCCTGGTGTGGAAGTTGTAGATAGCAGCATGTCCCCTGAATTTCCTTTCATCTAGAGCTGAACAAACCTTATATCCCTAGACACCCTTTTAAACCACCCTCTAGTTCTTTCACCATATTTGCTGTCCTATTTCTTGATACTCTCTAATATTTCTATTCTAATCCATTGTACTTACACAGTGGAACCACAGACTGCACACAGCGCTCAAGGTGAGGCTGCAACAATGCTGAGTATAGCATGACAATCACTTTTGTTTATCAGTCAGCTACATTGGGCCTAAGGCACCCCAGGGTATGGCTGGCTGCCAGACTAGTGGCTGCTAGGGCACGCTCTTGACTCATATGGACCTTACCATCTATCAGATCTCCCAGTTCCCTTTTTGCAGGGCTGTACTTGAGTCTCTTGTCTTCCAGTCCAGAAGTACATCCAGGACTACACTGACTCAGGGACAGAATCCAGCATTTCTCCTTGATGATTTTCATGTAGTTAGTTATTGCCCAGCACTCTAATCTATCAAGACCCCCTCTTGTAAGGCCTCTTTCCCCTCGACGAAATCAAGGACTCCTTCTCCTGTGCCCAGGTAATTGATAAAAATACTGAAGAGAACTGGCACTAAAACCAAGTCCTGGGGCACATCAGTAGTGACTGATCACCAAGCTGTTGTCACCCCATTTGCTACAACACTTTGAGACCAGCCATTCAGGAATGTTCCCCCCTCATACTGTTTAAATGTTTGGCTGTATGCCGGATGCCCAGGACAGTCTGAGAGACACTATTAAAAGCTTTGTTAAAATCTCTTACCCTTGCCTCACATCCGTTACATTCCCTTCATCCACAAGATGGGTAACCTTGTCAAAAAGGTTATTAAGTTATTAAGGCGTAATGTTTCCTTCATGAACCCAAGTTAGCTTTAACCACTGACTGCATTGTCTTTCAAGTGTTTTTCAGGAAGTCCTAGAATAATAATCTCCACATTTTTTCCAGACACTGAATTATAATTATCAGGGTCTTCTTTCTTGTCCTTCTTAAAAACTGGAATAATATTTGCTAGCTTTAAGTCAGCTGGGACCTCTCTAGAGTGCCAGTGCCATTGAAAAATAACTGAGACACCTCTCTCAATAGCATTGGCCAATGTTCTCAGTTCCTTTGAATGAATCTCATCAGGCTCTGTGGACTTAAGGGCATTAAATTGTTGCAAATCCCATACAAGTTCAAAGCCATGGGGAATGTACCACTGTCCCAGTCACAGTCCTCTGATACAGGGCTCTATATTTTTTCTTCCCTGAACCCATCATTGGTTTTAAAGGCAAAGAAGGGATTAAATGCCTCTGCTGTATCTTCCCTCTTATTTGTAAAGTGATCAATTTCATCAAATAATGGACCCATGTTTTATTTATTTCTCTTTTTGCTCTTAACATAACTTTAGAAGTTTTTTGGTTTTCTTTTTCTTGCCTTTGTGGAGATTTTAATTATCTTTGAAAATTAATCTGTAGTTCTTCTGTGAGAAATTCTATGATGGATTGTTAAGTTTGTATAAAAATTGTTATTTTGAGGTTCTAGATAACATGATATTTTGCACTTATGACCTAGATATCTGGAAATTACAGAGATCTGCGTAGATGTATATATTATACTGGCACCAGAAATCTGCAATTTTGTAACCGAGTTGCTGCACTGCCAAGCAGATTTAGCAACAAATACCAAAGCCACAGCTAAAGCCATTTCCACCAGATTCAGGAATAGAATAGAGAATAAGAAGTAATATGGCAAGCTTACAGAGCTGTTTCAGGAAGGATGTTACTTTGAATAGTTTCATTTTGAGATCTCAGAACAAGGATGACTGGATGAATAAAGTCTATGGATGAACTACGTGCATGTTAGAAGGATTTCCGTTTCCTGACATTGCAAATCAGAAGGAAATAAAATGGTAAAGCAAAAAAGAACATACATGACTCTTCTCATGCAAATGTCTATTGTCATTTAGAAGCTCACTGCTGAGAAAATTAGTGTCAAATCAAACTGGTGATGATGACTCATCAGTCTATTGCAGAGATCTGTACTATTTCTTGTGCACTCATACCCTGTACTTTAGGATTTGCCTATCTTCAGGAAATTCTTAAGGGTTTTATTTGACTGCAATTACTGGTTACAAATTCATATGAGAACATGTTGGCACTAATCAACTCTGAATAAAAATATTTCTATGGCAGAATCTCATCCATGAAATTCTATTCTCAGAATGTATGGTTCAGACAAATTTAATGGCAATGTTCTCTACTGTAAAACAAATTGATCAAGGTTTTCCTTTTTCTGGGGATGGAAGACAAGCTGACTGCTTAGACTGATTTACACTTATTCTGAATCGGACTTATCTGTGCTGAAAGCATCTCACCTGTTAGTTCTGTCTTTTTCCAGGCACCATTTTTTCCACAGTCCTGTATATCCTCTTGTACATGGTGGCATTTCAGCTAAAGTCAGGGTCCTAGTACTTTGTCCCTCTGACTGCTGTAGGAGATCTCAGTTTTGCCTTTTAACTTATTAAAATTATTTTAATTTTTTAATAAGTTTAATGTTTTTTTTTTAAAAGGACATTAGCTTAAAACCTGCTGAGATATTGTATTTCAGGATTTCTCTTGAATTTTTGTCCACCTTTAAACTAAACAAAAATAAAGTTAATAAGCAACAGTATTGGAGTGTCATTTTTGCATCATAATTCTTTCTGCAATACTACTTGGAAATGTCTTCTCTGATTAGAGATGTAGCAGAGAATCAGTTGTGCCTGAAGACTATGCCTGGCTAATCAAGTTAGACCTGCATTCAGAACAAGACCAAAATCCAGCCCTTTTGCTGAAGGTTTTTTTTTTCTTAAAAAATCCCTTTATTTTATTTTTTCACTTCTGAGACTGTAATAAATAGAAAATGTTTTTCATAGTCTCTCCAATATAATAGAAAGATGCTATCTAAGAGTGTTGGTATGGCAAGTTTATTATTGCTATAATTTTAAAGAAAGAGATTGATTCTGCTATTAGTATAAAATAATGGTCTGTGATCCAATTGTCTTAGCCTTTATTGAAATAATCAGGTAACATATTAGGAGAGATATTACACTTCCCAAGTGAAATTCTGGGAAAATTGCCTGTTTTCATTAATTCTTTCAGTAAGAACTCTTAAATGATCTATACTTCAGTTCTGTGCTCATGCAGTGCCTAGCATAACAACTTCTGGCAGATTTTTGACTAGATAATACTACTAGCAATAGTAATTATAATATTTGCTACATTCCTATTCTTATGTCTTGACCTGAGGCTGACTGCATAAGAATAAAGCTATTAAACAAAACAGCTTCCTGCTTAGGGATAGTAACCTTATCAAAAACAGCTATGTTTCCATATACAGTTTTGTAAAAAGCTGAAATAAATTATTCACCAATCTTATATTCGCCATTCTGTGCCAATAATTTCTGCTATTTGCATAAAATAGAGCAAGTATAAAAAATCTTTCTCCAGAGGAATCTAGGCTTTTTTTTTTTTTTTTTTTTTTAACTCAATATTCAGGAGAAATTCCCAAAAATGCTAAGCATAAGCAATTTCATTTGAATTTGAAAACATTTGCTTTTCTACTCTTATGCAATCTCTTGATTGTGTTAACTTAATGCCCACAATTACAATTTTAATGTTGGCATTAAGGAACAAAACACATTTCTAAACTATGGAAAGTAGGATCACAATAAATATCAACACATTCTCTAAGAGGTTCAGATGTATGGTACAGATGTGCACATTTTGGTTTGGTAGTAGTTCTGTTGCACAACTCTGAGAAATAACAGAGGACCAAACCTTTTATGTCTTTGTGCTGCAAGTAGAGCCAACAAGCTGAAAGATTCATCCTATGTATCCCACTTAAGGAATTGGCATCATTAGGTAAATTAAATGACTTGTAAGATCTCTACTTTTATTATGTCCTTAAAAAGTGAGTAATACACTCTCTAATTGAGTACTGAGCCATAGAACTGTCACTAAGTAAACACTGTTGTTCTGTTGAGAATAACTTGCTATGTTCCTCTTATGCATAATATGATACCTGTGGTTTGCTTCTTTCTGTCCCATTAAATTACTGTGACTTCAAACACTTCCAAGCAGAGCCAAATTCCTTCCTCTTTTATCTTCGTACAGCTAATACAGTAGGGCTGCGTCTTCTGTCTTTATACATCCTTTTTATATCTCAGCATCTACAGTCTCCTATGGCAAAATTAACCTCTCATTTAACCTCTCTTCTTAAATTGTATTGTTAGGGAATTAAGAGCAGGGACAAAATGAAATTGGTTTAAATATGTAAAAATCCAGGAAAATTGCTTATTTCTTTGAGTCTTTCCTGCTTTCGTTACTAATTTTCTTATTTCACTGTGCACTTCACTTACTTCCAGTGTGAGCATAACACACACCTCCTTTAATTCTCTCTTTTCCGATGACTTGTCCTGCACACATTTTCAATACTGCTTTAATCTCTCTCTGTTACTTACTTAATTCTTGAGAGGTGTGATTAATATCCTTTTATTGAAAAAGTTTTACATTTCAGATACAAATCTCTGCAAGTGATTTTCTTCTTGAGAGTGTAAATTACAAAATCTTTGTACTGAGATTTCTCTAGTGGCCTCTGAAGATTTGTGTGCTGGAACCTAACACTAGGAATTTCAAAGATCTTAAAGAGCCTAAACTTTCCAAAGAAAAGTTTATTTCAATTTTCAAAATGGATGTCTAGCAACATAGAGATTTTTTTTTCTTCTCACTATTTTTCATGATAAAAATATGTCATATAGATCCTAATTGAAATCTCTTCAGTGAGCTTAGATCAGCTGGTTGACAGCTAATTATCTTTGTCCACTGCTCTTCATGAAGACTTTCACTGTCATTGTTTTTTGGTCGCAAAGTGAAAATTCTTATGAGTGAGCTTATTTTCTCATACAGTTTCTCCTGCATTAAATCATAAGAAGATTTTTAAATTTGTGTCCTTGTCCCTATCATATATTAAATTAAATATCTCTGTAAAAAATTTAAATTGTTCACTTAAAATTTCTTCAATTAGATAATTCTGCTTGAGACAATGCAGCTGTATTTCAGTCTTTTTGAATGAAAAAATCATTACTTCTATTGCTATGTCTGATTTTTTTTACAGTATGATAAAAGGAAAAAGAAACTGATGAGGAGATTGGAGATTATGGACTCTTACAGTTTTGGAGGAATATTAATAGAACAAGATATTGAACAAGCTATCAATAACCAATTCTATTTAAATAAATCCCAGAATTAAAAATCTAAAATAAAGTCTGTTATATTGTCCTGTTTTACGGAGAAATTAAGAAACTAATGTCAGAAAAAAAATGCATACAATATGAGTCTGATAAGGTTTTCAACATACTCTACAGGGGAACATGATGAATAATGTAGGGGAGCAGGGGCTGTAAGAAATCCTAAAATAGACATGAGCAAAAAAAGAAATAAAAAAATCTGAAAACCCCAGTACTGCAAGTCTAATTAGAATTCTTTCTAAGTTTTCCAGCTGAGTACCAAGCAAGTTTTTTTTTCTTTGGACATCATTCTGGTCAGTATCTTTCTCCAAACAGTTTTCCTATTGTTAAAGAGAAAAAAAAAAAATAGATAATAACAATCTATGAGGTGTTGCAATCATAACAAAAAATGGTCAAGAGGCAAGGAACACATTTCACTGCATTAAAACTATAAATGAATTCCTGTGCTATGAAAAATCATATCAAAGTAAAATTATCTAAGCAGCTTTATATAAATTGTGTAAGATGCATTTAAAAATAGGGGATCTGAGGTTTCAGTAGATTAATATATAATATGGCTATACCATATGATAGTGTTGTAATAAATTTATAAGAGGTAAAATATTCTTTGGGGTATAGACTCCATAATTTTCATAAAAATCAGAGAAGGAGGTAAAAAATTAGTCTTTTATATTTATACCCTGGGGGGGGTTTTGTGAGTGGTTTTTTTGTGGTTTTGTTGTTTTTGTTGTTTTGTTTTGTTTAGTTTTCCTTGGAATCTGCTGTTACCTGTGCCTACAAAGGATGAGAAAAGTAGTTCTTAAGTAGTTCATGAGGGATGTTGAAATTTATCCTTCAGTTCATGTTTTCAAGATCAGGTTAGATACAATTGTCAAGAACTGTTTAGGGATCTTTAAAGAAAAGGTATATTTCTCTGATTCTCCTTGACCTTGTGACTAGACTCTTAAGCTCTTTATTTTAAGGCTGTATATCCTGTCTAGTAAGGGACATTTCTAAAGTCTCTAAACATAGTATAGCCATAGTGTCTTATAGCCCTTGAATATTTGATCACTGGGATATATATTAAAAAACTTATTTGGAATGGCAGATCCTATATGTGTGAACAAAGAAATAACTTTCTGTATTTATGCTGAAGTGGCTAATATAAACTGAGAAATCAAGAAAAGATTGGCACAGACTTTGTATTTAGTTTCATTTTATAAGAGAAATAAAATCAGATAAATGATGATATGAGAATGGATAATGTAATGCTAATAGTAAAATTTATTAGAAATGGATTAACATTCTCTTTTTTCATTATTTATCACAGGAAATGAAATGTTAATCATTGGCTGGATTTCATGTAGTCTTGGTTAGATATATATTAAATAAAAAGTTCATTACTGATGTAAGAGACTGTGAAGTAAAAAAAATAAAACTATCTTATGTCGTAGAATATATTCGCATCAAATCACTTTGGAAGAGAATGTTAAAACAGTCAGAGAATTTTAGTGACTTAGTGTGATGGGAATAAATAACACCATTGACATGAATTATTTTAATGAAAAACATTTATTTTCAGAATGTTAATTAGAAAACGGAAATAATAAAAATGGAAAATCATGATATCACAGTAAAAAAGGCTTCATCAAATAGTAATTAAAAATTAGGAAGTAATGCTATTTTTGACATTGGGCTTTATTTTTCTAATGATGACATTAGAGGAAGGCCATAAAAATACAGTCTTGAACTGTGTGTTGAGGTTTGATTCTATTTAAATTAAATTGGAAAAAAAAAACCAAACCAAAAAAAAAAAAAACCCAAAACAACAAACCAAAAAAACCACCACCCCCCCCCCCCCCCAAAAAAAAAAGACTAAAAAAAACCCCCAACAAAAACCACAGGTCTGGAATTAATATTTTGAATTCAAATAAAGGGCAAGTTTGATACAGCAAGAAAAAGAAAACCTAAACTCAAAAATCTTAAATGTGATATATTAATGAAAAAAACCTTCAAATTGTGGGTCATTTGTACCCAGAAGGCATTCTCTTAAATTTTTGTAATGCTCTGGTCTGTAGGTTGATGATACATTAGCATATGCTAATACAGGATTTTGAAGAATGTGATAGGAGAATGAAATAGAAAAAATATAGGTTTATGCATTTGGGACAGTACTCAAAATATTATTTTCTTAGCTTTCTAAAACTGGGACTGAGATAGGAATGTCACTTTCTTTTAAAATGAAAGAAAACTTTTATTTTAAACTGAAGAATGGTGCAAGCAAATATAACCTGCACATTAGGAAATACAGATATAAAATTAGAAAAATGTTAGTCGTCAGATTCCAGAATGGCAATGCCAACCCAAAAGAAATAAAGGAAGTCCTTAGTTGTGTTTTAAGAGGATATCCAGGTTTCCACAAAATTATGGAAAGGTTTATATGGATTACTGGAGTTTGAGGATTATTGAATATTAGTGCAAATATCTGTTCATGGAGGAGGCGGAAAAACCTAAACCAGACTAAAAATAGGCAGTCCTTTGCACAGATCAGTTAAATTATTTAAATTATTAACTTCCATGAAAAAATCAAGTTAACATAACTTGTGTATGAAGATAGACAAGGGAAAAAAAAAAAAAAAAATGAATTGACTGCCTAAAGCCTTAGAAGAGATATATTTTTGTTTCCTCCTAACCTATCAGAAATTTCAAGAGCATTTCAGGCCAAAAAACTCAGAACACAAACTTTATTTGTAAATTGGAAGTGCAGAAAGAATAGCTGTTTTCTCACACAGGAAATATTTTATTGATTTAAATTTTTATAGAGAGAAGATTAGCTAAGAGAAAGTGTTAAAACTGATAGAGTAGTTTTTTACCAGCTAAATTAAAATAGCAACTCTACAATTTATCTGACTCCTGCATTACATTTATTACATCCTAGGAAGCAAAGAAAGGAAAGAAAGCAGTATATAATTCAGTTTGTTAAGTAAATAACTGAAGCATTTAAATGTTTTCATATCTGCTAAAAAAATCAGGAAGCCAGTGAAAGTGTTCAAGTTAAATGCTCTCACCCCTAAAACAGGGAATTGTTTTCTTGCAATTATGCTTTACACACTGTGTTTTGATATGCATTTGGAAGAAAAACCTAGTAACCTTGACCATGGTTTTCTACTAAATATATTAGAAGCAATGATTTATGTTCCAGGAATAAAAACAACCACGTACATTATGGTAAAATGTACAATATGGTATAATTTAATGTTTAAGGTGCAATGAAGGTGTCTATATTTTAGTAAACACCAGATTCACATAACTTAAAGATGCCTAATAATAAATCATACTGTCATGGTGTTCTTGCTTATGGAACAATATATGTGCACGATCTGCATTCACTTTAACTCTTGCAAAATATTTTTATCCTTTATAAACATTATTTGAAGTCTACTAGTAGAGTTTGTTTTATATTTCCTGAAGTATTTATATTTTCTTCTTTTTTTTTTGTCCTATGGATTTATAAGTAATCAAATATCATTAATCTCTAGCATTCAAAATCTTGAATGGTGCATTACAATACTGAAACATCACATTCCAGTGTACATTTTGCATTCAGATGTCTTAGTCATAAAGCAATATCAAGCATTCCCACATAGAAAATATAATTGTCAGCTAGGTGTTCTAGATATTTTGTCAAATACTATTACTCTGCCTTTAAAAATATTTTTCTTTTATCTATAATAAGATTTTTTTAAAAAGTAAGTACCTTACAAGACAGCATCAGAGAAAAAGTGTTTTCTGGGGGGCCGGGGGGTATCAATATCAAATACATGACAGAGTGAGTATCATGCCATGTGCTTACACACTAGCATGAAGAATTTATGTTTTAACAACTTTTCTTCTCTTTTTTTTTTTCTTCCTTTAAACAGATTTATTTTAAAATAATTCATTTTATTCCTTCTTAATAAAAAGTCTTTTTAAATTTGTTTTACAAATGATATTTTAACTAACTTTTCCCATTCATGTCTCATTCCCTTAAAAAGGTCTTTTTCCTCCTTCTTACCAGTCTTTTGGCAGCTTCAAGTCTACAGAGATGATTATTTTGTAAGAACATGTCTCAGTTGATTCACACATTTCTAGGTAGAATATGCAGTATTGAACATGAATTGTTTTGTAGAAAGCTTCAAAAGAGAGTTATCTAAAAAAAGTATTTTTGATTATGATAGGTTGCATGTGAAATGGAAGTTACCAGAAAACACATATTGGGTATAATCACATTAATTTGTAGACCTCATCTGAGTATCTTTAAAACGTTTTGTGTTCATATTATCATATGCAAATGGTACTACCTTGCAAAATTTCAAACTGTTTGCATAATTATGGTCTTTTAAGACCATTTTCAAGTATCATTTGTACAGTTGCTTTTATGACTTGAAAATATTCAAGAAATAAGGGGTAATTCAAATACAAATTCACAATCTATGAATTTCTAGCATTCATGCTTTGAGGCACTTGTGTATGTTGAAAAGAATATGTATTTTCCAAAACATCCTTAATTGTTTTCCCAGTGGAAAGAGGAATTAATTTATGGTCCATTTGGCAATACAGAGAGATTTCAGATGAGCAAATTATATTGATTTAAGTGTAGTTGAAGATTTAGCAGTAACATTTTATGTATTTGGGGGTATTGTGTTTTGGTTTGTTTGCTTGTTTTAACTTGTTGTTGTAAACAATTGTTCTGTGTGTAAACACTTGGAGGACAATGATGGATAGTGCTATGTTACTGTTTGTATTTATGCACTCCAATGTGAACAGTCAATAATAGCCAGGGAGCAATTCAGCCCCAGGTTAAGACATTCAGCTTGTCTATAACATCTCTCTATTAGATGTTCTATTTGGTCTATGCAGTGCAGTTGCTGGGTTTGAGAGAAATGTTCAGCTCATCCTAAAATTCATGTTCATGTTTGATGAATCGTACGCTTTTTTCAGGCAACACTGGGCATTTGTTCATGAGTTACCATCTAGCAGTGTTTGATTTGTCCTGCATTTTCCTACTTGATCCTCCTTTTCTGTGGACAGTTAAACTTAGGTATCTGAATTTCAAATTGATTTCATACAAAGATATTGTGGCTCAGCTTTGGGTTTAGACCATAATATGTGGATTAGCTAAAATATAGTTTTGTTTCATGGAATCTGACATAGATAAGTGTTCCTATCTTCAACTCTTTAAAAAAATAAAATATGGTATTTCAAACATCTATTCATTCCAATGGTGATTTACGACTTTACTATGAGATTTTTTCTAGAATAATTCATAATTTAGGGACTTAAAAATAACTTATAAGTGCAAAATATGTTCTCGAGGTCAAATAAATATGGATTTATCTAAAGCAAGTGGTTGGACTGGGAATAAAAAATTGAATATGGAAAATGAAAGTGAAAATAAAATTTCCAGAAAAATAAAATCAGCTCCAGATCTTTAGAGGTTTGGATGACAGTTTTTCTTGCGGTTTTGCCTAATGCTGGCTGGCCAAATTATTTCATCTTTAAGTAGCATAATGAGTGCAGGGTTTAAGATATTCCAGATGCAGAGCTTTTATTTTTTTCTCTTTTTTCTCTTCATTTTTATTTGGTTAACATACCAGTTTTAGCTTTTTGTGTCTCAAGCCAGATATTTTTTTGTAAAATTTGATGAGAGCATGCTCTTTTTCCAGTCTTTCCCACGGGACTGTGAGGATTCCCTGCAAACTCTCCATCTGATTTGAACACACAAGCAGCATGCTATGCCAAAGCCCCCTCAAAGACTGGTGTTCTCTTCTAAGATACTGACATTGACTAAAATATTTCAAGTCTCTTTTGAAAGGCTTGCTCCTACCTGCAAGAAAGATTTGGCATGTTGTCATGATTCAAACTCCACTTAAACACAGAGTGGTTTGGATATTAACAATAAAATAAATGCTATTTTAGATTTTTTAACAACACATTAAGTTAGACAAACAAATAAAAAAAATTTAAAAATGCCTGGAGGTATCCCTATTTGCATTTATTTTCATTGCTTAAAACCCTCAATCTGAGTAATGTAATTCCTTAAAAAAAAGTCATATACATGTTTGCACCTTTATAGTTGCGATTTCAAGTATGTTTCATTGAAGTTGTAGAGTAGCAAACCTTTATGTTCTTTAAAAATGCAAGTTCTTGATTCTGCATTAAAGATTAAATTCTATGTTAAAAAAGAAAAAATACTCAATATTTTGATTGCGTAATGTTTCTAAAAAAGACAATTTTCTGATAGTCTTGTGAGAAATAAATAAAATCAAAAGACATTTTAAATTAGTCCAACTCTTGTGCAATTACGTAGAGAAAAAATAAAACAAGATCATTAGTGTCATAGTTTCTCAGCATAAAATAATGTAAGAGCATCTATAGCTTTTCAATTTAATTTATAAGATTTCTTTTTTTATCTTACACAACATACCTAATTAGCGATGCTTGTATATTTACTCTTGTAATATCCTTTAGCTTATATGAGTGCTTTATGCATGAGTAAAAGGAAATCTGCTAACAGAATGAAATAATGATAGCTATTATAACTATATTATAACTATTATTAACAATAACACTAATAAAGGCAGTGGAAGTGGAATAGAAAGAAGGCGCAGCAAAGAAGAAAATAAGAGTTTTGTAGTTGATTTGCTTTTTAGATACTAGGAAAAGTCTATACAACTGAGTCCTACAATATGACACGGACTTTTATCTTTTGATACAGTGATACCCATAAGCATTTAAGTTTATGCCTAATTGTGCATGTAGTACAATGTACTCTAGCTATGAAAAGGTAGTATTTTTAAGCAAACATTCTCTGTGTGGCTTTGGAGAATAAATCATGTCAAAACGTTACAGTTCTACTTTTAATTCTTAGGCCATATTATACATCTTTTCCTTTTATACCTACATGAGGTATGTTAATGTTGGTTATTCTGACTTACTAGAGCTCTACATGAATAAAACTCTCATTCAGCAAGGGCACCATATGACTTGCTGTTGCCAACTGATTGTACACTTAAAATAATGCTTTCAAAAAAGGATTTTAATGTTTGAAAAAAACACTTTCCTCTATTATTTAAGTTGCTAACATCTGTGCACAATTACACTATTGCATCAGTTGGTGCTGAGCTACACATGATATGACATTTGGGATTTACAACTGATATTGGGAATTAATCTTATGATTGATTTTTTGAGGAATGTGATCAACTTTTATATCAAGTGAATATAATCATGTGTTGTCAGCTGAACTGTCTTCAATTTGTAATTTATAACAAATGTGATATTTAGGATTCCACTACCATTTTAATTCCTTTTCTTCAAGGGCGTGAAGGTAAGTGGGAAAAACCTAGAAACATAAATTTCTCATAATATCTTTTAATTCTGAGTCCATGATAGGTGTTGGCATCAAAGAAATAAACCATTATGATGTCTGAGATAAGGGAACTTCGGAAGCACAGTGTATATTACATATTGAGGCTTGTGTCCAGGAGTGCTTCTCAGGCCTGAAAATTTTCCATCTAAAAAATTTTACATGAAAGAAGTTAGTACGACTAGCTTGTCCTCTTCTCTGAAATTACTGCCTAGGCTAGATATCTGAAGAAGGTGGTCATGGATTCATTATTTTTAATTATATGCACAAAATCCAATATAACTGACAGAAATGGTTTTATGACTTTTATCACCAGTAGCTATATTGTCACTACATTCCAGTTTTTTTTTTTTTTTTTTTTTTTTTTTTTTTTTTTTTGCTTGATGGTTGTATTAGTCTTCCATGACAATAATTATGAATTCCAATATAGTTCCAATGAATAGTTATGTACCTTAAGATTTACATGTAGTCTAAATCACCTTTTTTCTCCCACAGCTTTCTCATTGTCTTAAAACAGTTTTACAGAAAGCACTTCAGAGAAAAAATATGGATCTCTTCTGGAATTTAATCCCAAATCAGTTTGAAGGAAATAAAACTCTTTCTCATGCACAGACCAAATAAAAAGAACTGTCTACTTTATGGCATCTTTGTGGGTAACTTCCCTATTTTTAAGTTGTTTTAACAAGGAAACAAATTGGTATTCCTCCTCTCTGAATTATCAATACAAATTAACAATACAAATTAAGTCTTCAGACTCTCACCATAAATACACATACTATTAATACTGAAAAATAAGGTCTCATGTTTTGATTTCAAGATGCCTGGAAACCTGCATTATGATTTATTTCTTTAATGGATGGAATTAGATTGAGTTGTGTATGATAAAGGAAAGGATAAAATTAATAAGTAACCAAAATTCACTTTGATATTTCCATTTAAAAATTGCTTATAATTTTTTCAACATGTCATTAAACTAATTAGGAATTGCACTTACCTATTAATGTTCCTGGGCTCATTTTGGGGATAGTCTTAATTTACTTCATGGTAGGTAGTATGGGGGAATATTTGGGATCAGTGCTGGAAACAGCATGGATAATACAGAGGCTTTTTTGTTGCTGAAAAATACTTGCACTCCATCAAGGCATTTTCTCCTTCTTGTACTACCCTACCAGCCAGGAGGTAGCAGATGCACAAGAAACTGGGAGGGACATAGGCAAGACAGCTGACCTCAAATGACCCAAGGGATATTCCATACCAAATGGTGTCATGCTGAGTAAATAAAGGTGAGAGAAGAAGAAGGAATGGGGGATGTTTATGACTAGGGTGCTTGTCTTCCCCAAGTCATAATTGGGCATGTGCTTTCCTAGGGATTACTGAACACCTGTCTGCCTGTGGGAATCAGTGAATCTCCTTACAATTCAGAGCACACTTACAGACTTGTAGTTTCCTTCAAAGTTGTGTCATAACTTAAGTAGACTTCCTGGCAAGCTCATTGTCTAAGATATGTCTAAGAAGTCCTCATTATTTCTCCATAGTTTTCTTTTCTCCACAAAATATTAAACCTTATTTTAATTTGACAATTTTTCCATTTCCTCTTTATTATGCTAAAGAAGATTTTTTTTTTCCTTCTGCTTTAGGTCTTATTTCCTAAACTCCATATTTAAATGAAGAAGATTTCATATTAAAGAACATAAAAATACAACAAAAAAAGACATAAGGATAGCCAGTATGTGCAGTAAGTGGGGAACGTACTGTGCAGGAAAAAGATTCTCTATACAGAGTACCCATAAAAATGGTATATTTTTTTTTCATAAATAGGATCCTAAAACTTACATTTTTCTGAAAGGGCTGTTATTTCTATGATATATGCTATGCAATGATGTTTGAGATAAATAACATCTGAGTTTACAGTAATATATCAATTCCTCCCTTTGTTATTTCACTTCCTCTTTGATCTTCTAGATAAAAAAAAAACCAGCCACAATAATCATACCGTGTCAACATTAATCAGTGAATGAGTATGAAACATAAAAAGTTGCTGAAAATGGTTGATTTAAATAATGACTTTAAATAGAACAATATTCACAAAATGGGTTTTTCCTCTTTTTCTATGTAGGATTTTTATAGTACTGATTTAGTACTAAATACCATAAATTATTAAACGAGTTATATTTAAATTATGAGTTTAATTCTACTAAATATCATGATTCCTAGTTTTTTTCCCCCCACAGGGGAATTTAAGATATATAATTGCCCTCTTCAATTCACTACATAATTAATGAAGACTGATAATCATCACATAGAAAATCCAGAAAGAGCTGAATGGTGAAACCACAATCTTCTCTCTAAAGGGATTGCTAAATAAAGTATTCTTTCTGAAATATTTCTTTGTCCAAATGCCACTGAATTAACTTCCCGCATCCAACAAATTGGGCAAGTTTTTGCCAGCTGATCATGTCTAGATGCAATGATCGTGCACCAAACTGGGCTACACCATCTCCTTTGAATTTCTTAAACTAAAAGAAAAGAAATAAAAAAGCAATAATTAGGCATATAAGTTAATTATAAAAAATGGCAACCTAGGTTCCTCTCATTGATCTTAATGATTTTTAATGTGCTATATACAAATTATTATCTTTTTAACTCTACATTAGGCTGTTTTCATTGCCACGAAAAATAAAATGTGGATAACGACATCAATTTACACTTTCCCCTTACATTTATTCATTACAAATGTTAACTGGATCCTTACTCAAATCCTGTTCATTCAAACATCTGTCAAAGCAACATCTAAGCTGTTATAGGAGCAGAAAAGCATTTTTGAATATCATGGAGCCAACCTGCAAAGATTTAAAAATAATTTATGATGCAGCATCAATTAGATATGAAAAGTTGATATTGTGGTATGGATTTTTGAAAAAAAAAAAACCAACATAGATGGTTTATGTTGGTATCTATACTCTTTACATTCAATACTGTATCTGGTGAGTTTGTACTTTTCTTTGTACCAGTTTTTTCTGAGAAATTGGATAACAGAATCACAAAATGGTTGGGGATGAAAGGCAATTAAAAATATTCTCTAATTGCCTGAACTCTTTGTATACAATTTTTAAAATTTTCTATTTTCATATCACCACACAGTTTGAAAGTAGAACATTTAAGACACGGTTCAATTTCTCTTACTTTACAATTGACACTTTGAAGTGTCTTAACCTTGATTATAAAGCAAATATTATCTGACTAGAATTATTGTGCATATTGAATCTTTGGGTTAAGTTTCAGACCTTTGAAATCAGTAAAATAAATTTGAATAAGGTGCTACTTACTGTTAAAGTAAATAGCAGAGCTTAATTCTATGTCTGCAGGCTAAAGTAATAACTTTTTCAAATGTGATCTCTAAGCGTAAATTCTGTGACCCCAAGAAACGCTCTGGAGTCCTGGATTTTTTCAATCCATACCAAAGGAATTGTAATGTGCTAAATTGAGTGTTTTTTATGGATTCCATTTACTGTTTGTCTGGTTTTTATCTTTTTAGTGGTTTGTTTTCTTGGTTTGTGGGGGTTTTTTTGTTTGTTTGGTTTGTTTTTTTTGTTTTGTTTTGGGGGTTTTTTTTTTTTTTTTTTTAATGGAAGCTTAGTTCTCATTTCAATGCTGTTTATCACAGTCATCATCTTGTTTGGCCATTCAGTCTCAAGCACAGAACCTCTGAAACATGCAACTAGCGTGTCCATGCACAGGACAGGAAAATGTGGGATATCTTCCTATTAGTCACAACATATTAACCCTAGTCTGACAGGATCAGCAGGTGTGTACACACAATTATTTCAGGTTGAATTTTTGTTCTATACTTTAGAGGAAAATTTTTGACTGCCTATAGTCATGGACAACAAATACGTTCACTGAATAATACTTTCATTTGAATAAGATAATTTTTTAATGAATTTCCTAGTAAATGGAAAGCAGTACAAACAGTAGAATACTTCTTTCAAATTCAGGATATAACTAATTAAAACCATGTCAAAATATGACTATATTGAAAAACAACATTTCAGACATATTATACATATATTCCTCTTTTTTGTTTTGCATGACATTCTTGATTCATTCAAGTGAATATTATAATTTTTAAAAGAAGCTTTAATTTTTATATTACCTACACTAGAGAGCTTTGACAAAAATTAACTTTTGTATATAATTCCAGACTTTTTTCTTTAAAAATCAAATATAATTATTACTCATGTGTGTTGTACCATTTTCATTGATAAAAGAAGGGCAAAAATAAAGATAGAATGGATTAAAGAAGAAATAGGTAATGTAGTGTTTTGATTGATGGAATTTTTTTACTATAAAAGTAGTAGGAAAAGAACAAAAAAAAGAAGTAATTTAACCTAGGATTTAACTTAAGATCATGTCTTAGATCATTTATATGTGTAGCTTCAGGCTTTGTCAAAGAAGGCAAAGTAAGAAGTTATTCTAAAAATATTATTATAGCAACTGTTCATTTATCAAAAATATTAACAAAGATAAATGAAAAGCAGAGCTGTCAGTAGTATGACTTAGGCCAACTCTAAGACTAACATGATAACCAACAGAATTGTGAACCTAAGCTCATGCCTCATGGCATGCCTCATGGGATGCCTCTACTGAGAACTTTTAATGAGTCACTTTGAGCAGTCTGTTTTCATTTGTATCAGAAGTTTCCCAATTCTCTTGAAAGATTCCCTTGTTGCTGTTCCACCCTACATCCTATGCTACATTTGATTTAAATGAGCACATAAATCTACAACCTCATCTAACACAATTCTGAATGCCCGGACAAAAGCAGCATTTCTAATCTTTGAGATGGGTATTAAGTTTACAACTTTTAAAGGAAACTCATGCCAATTTATTAAATACATTTTCCTAAGAAAACCTGAGTTTTAAAATATATGAATAATTGTTTGACTTGTCAAAACTACACTAAAATGTACTTGACTGTTGCTTTTTTCTAATGTAGGTTTTTTGTCTCAGTTTATTTCACTTCTTTAAAATTAATATGGGAAAAAGACCTGAAATTACTAAAAAAATGATGTCTTTTTGTATCTATCATACTATAGGATTGTGTATTGTGTATGATCATGTATTGTGTATGATAGGTAGATAATAGACATGACAAGAGGGAATCCTAAATTTAATTATTTGGGATTGATAGAGCCCAAAATTACACTTATTATTTAGATATCATGCAAGACCACTGAATATCCCCTCCTATTGAATTATTATAAAAAAGACAGATAAACTAAGGAGCAATGTAACTATGCATTCCAGCAGGCAATGTTCACAGTAGGAGTGCTGGCCTCTAGTCACTGCTCCAAGGACTGAAGGTATTTTACATCAAATTTCAATGGAGTGGAGTACAGAACTTCCCCTAAGGAACCACACTAGTACAAGATCTACAGCATCATGTTTTTCATTACTCTTTCTTCTGAAAGGAATTTTCAATTATTTCCTGCAAAATTTTAAAGCTTCAACAACACCAACTGTAGAGCAGCCTGTAATTTTACTCAAGAAAACAACTTGCTTTTGCTTATTGGATTTTGAGTCCATGGAATTCCCCTGGGGAATTTTCTGACTTCCTTGGTTGATTTCATACACTAAAGATAGTAATGGTTGCTCTACATTCTAAGTAAGCAATTTAGGACATTTTTAACCCTTGAAAATAAATATGATGCCGAGTTTCCAGAGAAAGTAGAAATACAAAAATGGCAAACTCACACAGGGTGACATGGAAAAATTCCAACTTTTAGAATTTTTAAGAAAGTTACATATATTGAGTTATTAGGTAACTCAAATTGATAATATGCTAAAAGATTTTGTTTTCATAGTGAACAAGATTTGGTATGACAGTGAGAAGGGCAACTAAAAAAAAAACCCAAGCAAGATAGAAACCAAAACTAGGGACTTAAACTTGTTGTATTTATTCTAATCAATACTGAGAAACAATACACAAGAATTAGTTGCAGATATCTGAATTAGAAAAATCAGGAAGGTTATAACAAATAGCACTCAAATAAATGTCCCTATTTAAACCATCTGAGTTAGGAAAATATGAATCTGTTCTGTTTGAATAAGGTGTAGACAAATGGAAGAAATCAAAACCACAGGTCAGAACAGTCTGAATTTTAAGAAAATAACATTTTTACTGCCTGTTGCCATGAGCAAATGCTGGAGCTGACCTTGGTGCTGAGCAAAGTTCCCTTCACAGAATTAGAATTACTCTACAGAACGGAGGAAATTTTCCTGATTGTATTAATCTGAAAAAAAAAAAATAGAATCAACTATTCTCAAAAACTTTCAAGCATCCAAGAAAAAGTGTGTGTCTAACATTTTGCTCGCTTTCTATAATAGTGGTTTGGGTAAAGAAAGGAAGGTGGGGGGTGGGAAAAGGAACAGTTCATAATTCAAAATA
>VWYN01014011.1:119527-141234 GCA_013400075.1 Hippolais icterina | reverse complement strand
TATAATAATAATAATAATCATAATAATAATAAAGTTAGATTCCTACTTCTCAGAGAGATGAAGAAAAAGTGCTAAGTGTGAAGAATTTATTTTTCTTTTTTTAAATTAGACTTCAGAAATTTACTTTTAGCTTATATTTCATTCAGGGTTTTTAAGTTCTGTGGATATTCATTCTTGATCAATAGTTATTCTGTGCACAGGAAATTTGGGATGGGGAGCAGAGAGAACCAAAACCCAACAACATTGTGAAAAAACCTACTCAAACATTGGCACACTAATATCACAATATCCCACATTGTTTCGAAGATTAGCAGCATGACCTGAGCTAAACTTGTGAGAGGCCAAATAATTTTATTTCAGACAGTTTCATTAAAGACCAAATGACCTTACCCAGCCAACAAACTCAATACAGCAACTTGAGTAGTCATGCTTTTCTTCTCTTCAACATCTACTTTTAGCTTACACTTTGCCCAATATATCTTTAAATGAGTTATGTGAATGAGTTAGGCATTCTCTACAAAATTTGTAAAACAGCTAGGTCATCACTGCATTGGAAACTGTCAACTTACGTGAACATTTGCTGAAATTAAGAGCTACATGGAGAGAAACTTAACATATTTAAAACTAAAGACTTTAATTCTACTTTTTCCTCACTTCTCCAATTTTCAGTAATTTGCTGCCTTATGCTATCTAGCGCCTTCATTGTTAACAATATCTTAACATGCATCCATATTCTTTAAAATAAGAAGTCATCCAAGTTCTCAGATTAAGACCCTCTGTGCCTGCACCATCTCAGCAATGAAACACTGCAGTAATTGAGCCAAACTCAGACTTAAACGAATGCATTGCCAAAAAATTCCTCAAGAGAACTCCTTTTAGAACACCCTCTTCTCATTTTTTAATTTCAAGTTCTCTACTGGCTAATAGAGATTGCCTTTTTGTTACTTTAAATAGCAACTTTAAAAAAAAATGCATGCATAAAATGATAAGCTTCATATCCGTCTAATAGATAAAAAGGAAGCAAGAGTAAGACATGCATATCCTCTGTGAACTGAAGCAAGATTATTGTTTTTTGGTAAAAATACACTCACTTAAAATTCTAAAAGCATAGCCTATGAAATGCTGCGGACAGATAAGTACTCTGGAATTTTCCATTTGACATCAAATCAGAGCAAGAACAAGAGTTATCTGAGTTTATTCAGAATGAGCCAGTATTAGTTTCTAAGCTGACAAACATGATCCTTGACTGAGGTCATTTTAGCACTTAACAAGAAGTATGTATTATACCACAACTCCCTTCTGCAGTTAGCTTGCTTTAAAGAAATCTTTAAAGGAGATGTGCCGCAATATCTCACATGTGGGAAACAACAATTTTTTTCTCTTATCATTGTAATATTTATTTGGATTAATATGAACCAGTATGGTCTATTCACATGAAATAGATACATATATTTTATCCATTCATATAAAACAATAAAATGTTGTTATGCATATATATGTAATATAGATGTAAAAATGCACTACAACCAAACCACATAGAATTAAAACTTTTTTTTTTTTTTAAGAGAAATTAGAAACCTCAAAGGTTAATTTCTAAGAGAAAAAAGTCAGTGATTAAGATTGGGGAAATATATGCTGTATTACCTTTATAGAGGAGCACAAAAAAAAATTCTTTACTGTTATTATGTGTGCATAATAAATGGATTTTTACAAAAAATCCTGAGCAAAGATCTTATCCTAGTGTCAAGAGACTACTGTCTTGTGTTGGTTTTTATCCACAGACTAAGCTGTCCCCTCAGGCATTACAAAGAACTTCATGTTTGTCATTTAGTTCAGGCTTTTTAATATATCTTTTTTTTCTTTACTGTAGAAAGGAGCTTCATCTGTGAATCAGTCTCTTTTTAACACCACATAAGTTACCTAAGACCTCAATTTATACAGGAAAATTCACTAAAATTACTTTATGTAGGATCCAGCAATTCTGGTCTGCAAAATAATTTCATATGGTCCTTAAGATTGTTTTTCTAAGTACATTCAAGATAAATAACAAGGAAAAATTGGCTTGAAATCTATGACTTTATGTCATTGACATTTTTCTAATTAAATGATGGGTGGCAAAAAAAAAAGACACACACATCTCATGTTGTAGTTGTATTTGTCAAAATCAACAAACTGTTAAGGAACATGTGTAGGCTAAAATTTTATACTAGTCTATGTGTTCTGTGCACACACGCTCACTTTTTTATTTCTTCAGTTCAGAACTACTTAGTCATGTGCTGTGTTACACAAAATTCACATATATTATTGTATTTCTTGCAAAATAAAATACTAAACACATATAATTTAGAGGTTTAATAATGTGCTAAAATCTGAAGACATATACAGAGAAATTGAAAATAACTTTTTATGGGACATAATTAAGGAAAAAATCTGACATCTTTTAGATACATTGAGGATAAACTATGTCATAAAGCATGTGAATATCACTTTCTGCTACTGCAGTACTTAAATTGAATGTTCCTAATGTCTGCACTTTTCTCAAGCTAAACAAATGAGTTAATTGATAACATATATGCTTCCCACAATGTGTTCTCTACTTAAATAACTGGGTGTTTTGCATTCTCCGTTCTGCAATGTCTTTCTAGGTGACTGTTGCAAATTCTGTTCATAGAAAACAATAAACAAAGGGATTTTTTTTCCTCTTGGAAATTATATATTGTTGTCACAGGTATAATCTTAGAAGAACCCTTGTAACTGTCTTGGACAGAACTTATGTGCTTAAAATGATAATAGTTTACTTTTAAAGATTGTTATTATTTATACCTTGTAGACTCCTCCCTTATCTTTCACAATTAGACTAACTAAATTCTAGTATGTGTTGTGGTTTTCTGCAAGAATATAAACTTTGTTGTTTGATTTTTTTAAGCTGTATTTTTGAAACACACTCAGAACACAGGATTCCTCAAAGGGTAGCCCTTCACAAAGGGTATCCATCTTAAAAGCAGAGTTTGTCCAACAAAATAAATTAGTCTGTTAAATCCAAATAATAAACTAATGAAAGTGAGGCAATTAAAAAATACAAAATAAAATTACTTATTGCAACAAAAAATTGTTAAATTATATTATCTAATGAAATAGTGTTCCAATCAGTTGTCTTGAAAACATGCTTTAAAAGACACAAAATGGAAGCTATGATGCTGGGAAGTCTGTAAGTCCTAAAGCAGATAAGAGGACACAAAAAGCTCAGTATTTCTCTCATGGCATTTCTACTCCTTTTTCTGTGGAGCATAACCCCATTGCATTCATAGTGATGCATGCCAGGGGAAGTCAGTCAGAAGTACAAGACTAAAGTTATATCTTCAGGACTGTCTAGTGAAAATCTCCACTTCACTGTTGTTTTCCCTGTCACAGCTGACTGCTATCTAAGGCAACTGTTTAAATAATGTAGATGAAAACTTTTGAAAACTGTTTAAAAGTCCATTATCAAGATTAAACTGTTTCAAGCACAGTAGATTAATTATGTATAAAAGAAAATGTATTCACTACGGTTATTTACTGAATAATAAAGGTAAAATGCCATATCTTGAGAAGTAGAAATTTGGAAAACAATAAAAATGTGTTTACAGAGAAGCTTTCCTTGAATTGTGTTGCATCAAGAATTTGAAGAGTTTGGAAAATAGTGTCATTCTTATTTGGAATCCAATGAAATATTCCTGAAGAATAACAGAAATAAAAAAAAAAAAAAATGAAACCAACCACAAAATAAATTACATTATAGATATTTGATTACGTTCAACCTGATTTTGTCTGAAGATTTTATGTTTTCCATAAAACTAGTTACTATTATAAATCACTGTTGGAAAGTTGTCTCCTCTAAGGGTGTGTCTTATATAAGACCAGCTACTGTGTGCATCACTAGGACAGAGAAGCTACTGGAGGCCTATCAGAGGGGCATAGTCTGGGAGCATTTCCCAGGTCCAGAAACAACTTCGGGTTTCCTCTCAGCTTTATCTCCACCTGCTCAGTTTCTGAAGGAAAACAAACACAACATAGCTGATGTATGACCTGGAAGTGAGAACCATATTCCCTTTGGTTCAAACTTTAGACAGCAGTAGTCAAGTCACTGTGAAGTATCTCTGTTGTGTTTATGTGTAAACAACAATGCTATTGTTTAGTATTTACTTCAGTCCTATTTCTTCAGGACTTCTCCTTTGTTGAGTCACAGTTATTCTAGGCACATTCCCATCCTGACATCAAGAAAACAGACAGAATTATAAATCAAAAAGTGAGATTCTGAATTCCTCTGTGTAAATTTTTATATAACTTGTTTAAATTTCAGGATTCTGAATACAATTATTTCAACATATAATTATTACAAGATTTGAAAACATGTTAAAATGCAGAAAAGATAGAAGGACAATAGTGATATTTTAATGCAAAATATTACTCAAAGATACATTTTTATCACACTTTTTTTTGTTTGTTTTTTTTTCCTATGGTTTTGTGAATGTATGTGAAGAGATTAGGGAAGGTGTTAACTGAATGGTTGGCTTTTATTTGTCTCACAAAGAAAGGGAAGGCAATAAATAAAACTTTTAAATTACCTTACATATGATGCTCTTATATTGAAAAAAAAAAAAAAGGTGAAAATTATAAGGTATAGGATAACTACCACTGCTTATGTGCAAATGTCTGATCCAGAACAAGATTTTATACTCCTTATTCCTGAATTTTAAGCATCTCCTTTTAAATAGTGCACATGTTCCAAAAGTTATCAGCAGTATGTGGCTGAAAGATGCTTAAGTTTTGCTCGTGGCTCAGAAACATGTTCTGGGGTGGTTCCAATGTCAACTACTTGCACAAAGCATGATACTGGTAGGGCATATGAAGAGTAAAACTAATAGCCAGTAGTCTCCAGAATAAAACTATCCACAAATCCCAGATTCTGGAAATAAGCACATGATGATGGAAAAACAGGTTCAGGGAATCTTGCAATGTGCTTTCATTCAAGTCAAAGTGTTTATAAAAATTGAGTTTGCTCTATGTAAAACAGGATTAGTTACATATTCATAACTCACTAGGGTCCTATTTTTTTTTCAGGAAAGTTTAAGCATTGTCATAATGCTGCAGAATATATTAAGTCCTCAGAATTACTGTAGTCTAAGACTTTTCATTTATTTGCCAAATGCTCTTTCTGTTTTTCTAGGGGACAGAGAAGGATCCTGAAAACCCGTATTTAGTGTCTCTACTATCTACTTGTATCAAGTGATTCAGTTACTCTGTGCAGTCTGTTATAACTCTTATCACCTAAAAAGTGGCTGTGGATCAATTAAAATTGGTTTTGCTGTTTTCCTATCTAGACTGAATTTCTGAAACTGCTCACGAGGAACGAATTGAACAAGAAAACAGTGATAAAGTTGTCTTACCACGAACAGTCATCACTCCTGAAAGAGCTCCTCCCCAAGGCTGAGATAAAATCACCTGTGGCAGAGAATGATTGAGAGATTGAGTTAAATTCCCTGTATAAAGGGTAATGCTTGATTGTGTCTCACCTGTGCACTAATAGCTTATTCCTTCATCTGCTGCTCAAGGTCAGAATACAGGTTTCAGTTTGCCTATTTCTTGTTTATTTAATATTTTATATCATTGATATATTATTTTTCTCAAGACTAAAGAGGAATTATCCCCTGAGCTTCAGACTGATTTCTGAGTGAAATAAGGAGGTACTCTGTTTTCTCACAGAAGACTCTGGACTTAACATACAATTCAACAAGCTTCAGGTAATAATTTCAAAAATGGAACTATTTCCTAATAGCACTCAGAAAAGGGCTGAGACAATAGTGTCTCACAGGAACAGCAAAGAGTGGTGTAACAACTCATGCATGCAGATTCCTTTTCCTTGTATAGCAGAAGGTTAATGTACCCTAAGCACGGGCTGAGAATAATCTTTCTGAAAAAGGAAAAGCAAAGCAAATAGTGAAGGCCTGTATTACTGCATTAATTGGTAAGGGCACAGGTTAACAAAACAATGTCCCTCACATCTTTTCTTTTGACTTGCAAATCAGAGACAATACCAGCAAGAAAACCAAAACCATTCTTTGGAAAATAGAAATGTTTGGGCAGGTTTGAAAACACTCCCTAAAAGAGTGAAAATACTTTCTGAGGGGTATAATTTTCTTATTTGAAAATGATACGTATTCTTAAACCATCAAATTGAAAGGCTGATATCCCAGCAGACCATGTTTGATTACTTGCCCAGAATGCAACAAAAAGATAGGCTTGGAATTCTTTTATTTTCACAGACTAAAGAGACATAGTCAGTGAGGACCTGAGTGCTTCACTTAATGTATTTCAAAATATCTTGGGAGAAAATCCTATCCTTTAAAATTTTGGCTCTGAGGGTTAGCTGGAGGACAATAGTACTAATAAGAACATAAGAGGCTTCGTGTCATACCCATTTGTGTGGGATTTCACATCTCATTGTGAAAAGCTGCTGGGTTTTGATCCGATTTGATGCATGCTTATCAAAGAACAGTTAAAAAGATATGTTTATATATAAGATACCTTCTTTGTCTCTTTTGAGCAGTGAAATCTAATCTTACCTACTTATTTACAGAGTGAGACAGAAGTATTCCTCAGTGAATTACACAGAAAAGCCTGGGCATTTTGCCAAAAAGAGTACTGGTAGGTCTTCCAACTGGAAATGTATATATATATTTATAATGCACATCTACTTTTGAGGAGACTGCTTGCTCTTTCAAGGTTATGAAAGTTATTCAAGGAATCTTCTTGCTCCTTTGTCCGTACCATATGCAAAATTTCAAAATTACAGCTGACCACCCCGTGCTTTGAACCAACATTGCTTATGCTTAAAATAACAGTCATGCAAAAGATGACAGGAATGAAATCAAATAACTAAGTCATTAAATGTAAGTTGAAATATTTTAAGGTAATTTACAAAATTAAACCTGTGTTATAGTATTTGCTAAGGAGATTATAAATGAATTATGAGGCACAAAATGGCTGATTCACTCAACAGAGCAAACAAAAACAAAATTAAAAAAAAGTAGAGTAGTCTTAAGTAGTATGAGATATTTTTAGTGTAAAATATCGTTTCCTTGTATTTTTTATTGTTTATCTCTACTTTCAAGATCAATTCAGATTCCTTTCATCATTGTTTTCTACATTCAGCAATTTAGATATATTTATATGTGAACTATGTTTTTTGGTTTATGATTAAATAGCAATCAGAAAAGATTTCATTTACCTTTTCATTTTTACTAGTTCTGATCATTCATTTGGTCACCTGTAAATAATAGACTACAAATAAACATAAGCTTCTGATAAAGCTAGACAAAAAATAACTTTCCAGTTGTTCATCTTTAGGGTGTTTCTCTGTGACTGGCACTGTCCTTTATTTCACTGTAAAAGAGTATGTATTGTTTCCTATTTCTCCCCTTGTACCATCCTCTAGTGTTATACCTCTCAGTTCTCATGAAAAGAACAGATGCAAGAAATCAAGCCTTGGACTACTAGCTCTTCTTTCTTGTCAATGATAGTACCAAGAGAGACCAAGCTTAAATATATTAGTGCTCTGGGACAAGGCCGACGAGGTCAGGAACCAAGGTAATTCTCTATTATTTTGTCAGTAAAGTAAAAAAGCTCAGGTAGGAGCAGAGATACCCTGTAGGTTTACATCTGAATGCAGAGCATGTTTTATATGCAAAGCTTTGGCTTTTATACCACTAAACCTTCTCTGAAGAGTGGGCAGTTGTTGGTAGATAGAAAACACCTGACAAAGTAAAACAACATCCCGTGTACCAGCAGGCCTGCTAACCTACTGGGTGGAGTTTAAACCAGGTCTGCCAGGGCATAGTGCCTCATGTCTGAAGGGAAGTTTAGACCCAAAGGATATTAAATCTCTGAAGGACAGCATAATTGGGGATGATGTTTCAGGTTGTCTGAAAAAACAAACAAACAAACTGTCACTGAGGATGGAATGAAAAATGCCTGTTAACAAATGGTTTCCACATGGAAAATAAACAGTTGGACTTGGAACTTTATGACCAGTCACAGAGAAATATTTGCATTGTGATTACAGAGCCATTGTGGGATAATACTTGTGACTAAAGTTCTGCAGTTAATGGATAAAAGTAATTTAGGAAGGACAAGACAGGAAAGCAGGCATTCTGTGCCTTGAAAACGGTGACAAGACTGTCAAGAGCTTGCTTATAAAAATCTGAGGAAAGTTTTAATCACACTGGTATCTGCTCAAAGGAAATCAGTAGTCATAACTATGAGGATTTCTACAAAGGGTAGAGGACAATTTTTATGCAAAGATCAACAAACCTTTAGGGAAGGCATTCTGCTGGATCTGCTGATCATAAGCAAGGAAGAACTTGTTCAGAATGTAAAAGCACAGGGAAGCTTTTCTGTAATGAACTTCAGATTTAACATCCTAAGAGAAGTGAACTAAGCCAAAATAAAATTGGAGCATTCTATTTGAAAAAACATGCTTAATTTTATCTGAGAAATGTCTACATTATAATTAAAATGAAAACTGGAAAACAGTTTACTTTTTCTGACACTATTTTCTTTGTTAAAGAAGCAAAGTAGAAAAGAAAATTCGTTGAATCTACTTGGAGCCTCCTAATTTCGCGGTTGATACTTTTTACAGATTTACATTTTGAAGATGCATATGTAGAGGACAATAACAAGAAGAAATGTAGTTACAAACTGGAGCAGACCATTCTTGGAAATATGGCTGATATTTTGTCAGAATAAACTTTCAGATTCTGGGTCAAAAAAATATTTGCACTGTTTTCAGATCAACAACCTACATATTTTCTCACTATGGCAGAGTAAAGACTCCATTATATTTATGTGTTTTATCACAACTGTAAGCAGCTGATCTTATGACAGGTGAAGTGAGGAATGAGGTCTCTGAGAATTACAGTTTATTCTCACAATCATATAACATAGATTAATTGCATAAGAATTTAAAGACAGAGATGTTTGTGGTTTGACTTGGTTTTAATGAGTGCTACATTCTTGTACTGGTTTTGTATTGTGGCTTTAAAAAATAAGATAAAATTTAACAGTCTCTGTGAAAAGGCAAACCAATACAGGAGACAATACCCTTATGTGGTCAATGTCTACCATTTATGAGTGGGTTTGTCTGCAGCATCAGATTACAGATACATGTAGGAGTTCATTCACATCTTGATTTTCTAATTGAAAGAAGAAATCTCAACCTTTTTCCTTTCATCAAATCACGTGCATAGCTGAAGAATGGCACACATGTTGATATTTTGTTTTTACCCTTCTATATGTTAAGAAGTAGATGCTAATTTTTTGGCCCAGTTGATGACTATCTTTCTGTTTGTTATCATCAATTTCGGCATAATTAGGTTTGACATGATCAGTTTTGTGCAAACACACTCTAAGACAGATTTTACTGTCCTGTTCATACATGCTGCCACATCCACATTTGGATCTTGCCAGACATAATTTGAGTAAGAGGTAGTTCTCAGGTCAACCATGCAAAGAAAGTTTGCCCTGAGAAAGAGAGAAAAGGAAGGTAAGATAGAAATCATAGGAGTGAAATAAATGAAATATACCAAAACCATAAAAGAAATACTTGGGAAAGAAATATCCTGAGAGGGAAAAGGTTTTCTTAATAGAGAGACATCTTTAAAAGAGAGGGGTAGGTACTGTATCTTTTATTGCTTAAAAAAAAAAAGGAAACTAAAATGGGAAACTTGACATTCCTAATGCAATATTTTTTTTCTCTATTTTGGCTTTAAGTTTGAATTTTAACATTTAAAATATTTGCAAAGAAGAAAGATCTGTGAAAGAAAATTGGTAATACAATTGAGTGCTGAATAGCAGTTTTTTTGACTATTATTTGGACTACTTCATCCTGTGAAGATGCCAGAGGATTTCAACCATTATCTAATGGTTGAAAGTGGCAGAGTTCCCCAGTGAGTCAGCTTTCTTTCATAGACAAGAACTAAATAGATCTGGGACCAGACAGTGGTTTGGATGTCTTAGAAAATACTTTTTCATAAAAAGAAAGTCCAGATTCTCAAACAATGTGCGCATCACTTTTCTAAACAATCCATTCCAGATGAAGGGAAATCTCTCTGTGTTGCTTGCCTACATTTTTTAAAATGTTTCTTTGACTGCTGGATCCACCAAATAATGTTGCCTGAATAGGAAAAGTAATGGAATTTTCCCACAAAACAGAAATATGAGGTTTTCTAAGATCTGTAAGTAGGTGTTACTGTTTAAACAGTTTCATGTTTGTCCATAGAATTTAGTAAAGGAATAATATATGGATCAATATATGTCCTGTATACTGCAAGAAGTATTTTAGTGCAAGTGGTGTATTTTACCTCAAAGAATTTAACATTACCTCTAATAGCTGTGTAAAGTTTATATGGAAATATACTCTGATTTTTCAGCAGTTTCCTCCATTCTCAGATGTTCCCAAATGCCTGATACTTTGAACAGAATGTGTCATAACATGTTCATCAATTTGTATACACCATTATATATAAATTGTATTTAAACATGATTAAAAAACCAGAAAAATTAAGAAAATTTTAAATGTGAATACATCGTTATGCATTTATGCAACATAATATATGTCTTCAGAAAATAATTTCACCTGCCTAAAAAACACTCATCATTGCTATATTTCAGCAACATTTGACGTGTGAGTCTGTTAATAACAATGGCTTTATAAAAATTGCATTGAGGAAATTGAATGGTTACTTCATTTCCTTCAACTAAAATTTGCTGATGTGAAGTTTCTAATTGCCAGCTCTAAATTTTAAGAGTCAGTCTGGGTTCCTTCAACTTTCCAAACCATCACCAGTAAATTGGAACTTGTCAGCCATATTAGTCTGAATTATGCATTTTTTTCCTACCAATTTCTTTCTTCAATAACAATCCAAAAGACTTTTCATGCAAAAGTCTCATGGATATAATATGGGTTCCACGATGCTGACTATTTGTGAAATCAAGCTATATACAAAGAAATTAACAAGTGATTAAATTCAACTTTTATGGGGATTTTTGCTGCAAAATTATAGTTTAATTCCAAAGAGCAAAGGAAGATCTCATGTGTAGAGGTTTCATATTCACCAAATTTTGTTTGCTAAATTTAGTGTAGGGGTCTAAATATTTTTCCGCTGTGAAATATGATTATGAAGAAAGAAGGCAAAATAGGCCTAACTTAAAAACAGATAGATTTATTAACACACAAAAGAGAAAAGAAAAAAATGAAACTTCTAAAACACCCCTTCCCTCACCGCAAAATGTTAACTTTCCCACAAACAATGTAAAGAGGCAGAACTCAGAGCTTCAGGTCATTACCACTTATAAAATAGTTTTTCATTCAATCTTTGAGAGGGAGAAGTCTCTCCTGATGTGTTCGGGTACCTTTCCACAAGAGAAAGAGTGTGCTTGTGGCTTCTAGCTCCTACAAAAGCAGCCCGTCCGAACTTCTGCAGTTATATTCCTCCCAAAGCACATAGCCTTCCCATGACTACACCTGGGCCATGGATTCACACTGAGGTTTCACTGTTTAAAAATGCACAACTCCACAAGCAAAGGATTTCTCATCTTAAGGAACAGAGATATCTTCTCAATTCTTCATGGGTGCAGGGGGCTTCATCTCATCTCTCTCTGTTCGAACATCTGATAGTATCACCAGATTATAGTTTCTAATTCAATATTCACTCAGTAAATCACGAATGCCTTAGCTTAAAAATCTACAAAGCATCTCCCCAATATATACTGTTTATGATTTAAAGGAATACTCTAGCATATTCATATTACAGTCTGTTACCACAGCTCATAGGAGGTTTTTCGCCTAAAACCAAGGCAACTTGTCACCTCTCCCACTTAAGAAGTCACTCTTCTTTTACTGACTTTTATATTTTCATATTGTCTCTGTACATATCTCTAATTCAGCCTTTTCTCTCTCTCTCTGAGGAGGGTTAGAGTTTTAAAAAGTCTCAGTCTGTGTTGACAAAGAGTTGACATTCCTGCCCGGGCCTGCAAATGGTAACGTGATCTCTGCCCGGGGGCAAGAGCAAAGATCCCAAAGCCATGCTGGTCCCAAAGCCACACCAGTGGGAAAAAAAGCTCAGAAATGGCAGCCAAGATCTCTTTCGTGGCTGGGCTTTTTTTCCCCTGCTCCACCCCTTGGTCTCATAGCGGGGCATGGCCCAGCCTGGGCTTCGTGCTGCTTTGAGACAGGGGTGGCGGGCCTGGGGGTCATCTCCCTCGGCCCTGCCGGCAGCATGGGGCAGCCTTAGGGTCGGCTGGATGTTAACAGCTGTGGCTTCCCTTTCCTTGTCGGCAGCTGGGGAGAAAAGGGGCTCAGCCGGCCAGGCCCCAGCCCGGCTCTGACAGGCTGGGCCATCCTGGTCCCCACTCCCCAACCCCCCGCAGGGAGGGAGCCAGTACCAGCCTCTTTCCTCCTCCGAGACTATGAAGGAAAAAGGCAGTTCAGACAAAGCCTCAACTTTATATGTGTATTACTCGAAAAGTTGTATCAGTTTCTCAGTGGTCAAACCACATGCCAATAGCCAAGAACTGGTCTATGATAGGTCCCTGCCCCCCTCTAAAACAATTCTAAGGTCCATATTCCTCTTTAACTAAAAACTAAATTGTGTTAACCCATAACATCATGCCATTGAAGAAAAGGGAGGGTCTGTTTCCCAGTTTCCCATTGTCAGCAAGTGAAATCATTTGGCTTGGAAAGCTTTGTATTTACTAGCACAGCAGAAAAGTAGTAAGTCATTTATTATATATATTGGTTCACCGTGTAATCTCTTATTGTTTAGCAGTAGTAGAACTGTCAGATTAAAAATAAATATTTCATGACTTGTAACAGTAATGAGTTCTTGCTTTGATGTATAATCCATTATTAAACTCACCAAATGTATTTTAGGCTAACTTATGTGGGTCAGCATTAGGCCTTTGTAAAATACAGCTTTCTAGCCAGATGGTTGGAGGTTGTCATTAAATTAGCCTGAATCAGTCGGTATCCCATCAGTTAATCTCGTGTACTATAAATGGCAGATGAGTATTCTTTGTACTGATTATGCAACTTACAGCATCTGCCCATTTTCTGCTTGACTGGGTCCTGTCTGAAACGGTCATTTCCCCAAACCTGCTAGAGCCAATCAAAAACCTGCTCAGTCTGCAAGAAGACTGCAGGCATATGGCTATTTGGCTTATATTTTCACCATAGGGTACTTAGCTATTATGTATGAGTATGGGAAACTATGTAAGATAAAGTCATTAAAGTGCTGAACAGTAAGAATTATGGCCATGTTACACATAACAACTGCACTGCAGAAAATGCTCTTCTGTGTATATTTTCCAGTTGAACTGTTATTTTATGAATGGCATTTAGTTTCTTATGATGTGGGAGAAAGCTGTCATTCTTGAATTATTTGATTCATACGAATGTAATTAAACATTCGTTGCAATCATAATGTTCTTGTTATGCCATTTGGGAGCATAGATTTGTAGTGTACATATAGATTCCTTAAATAAAATCCTACAATTTGAGAACAAAATTACTTGAAAAATAGGCAAAAATCTGGATGCAACCATCCTTGGATGGCTACTGTGTAAATAACACGCCATCAATTATTTTTTCCATATTACTTCTGCAGGAATATTGAACAGATGCAAAACTGCTATATGGACACTAAGAATACAACCTTAACAAAAGAAGTTGCAACCTTATTAACAGTGATAATCACAAGTTCTTTCTATATTTTATTTTCCTTAATAATAACTCTTAAGTTGATGTTAAATACCAAAAAAGGAACTTCTGAAGTATGTCTTCTCTTATCCAAACATCATACTTGACACTATGGTACAGTAGATAGAATAATTGCAGTATGCTGGTAATCATACTGCAATTATTCTATCTGTGGTAGTGGATTAATGAAGCATTTATAAAACAAAACTGTTGAACTCTTAGTAGCAATCATTTTTAAAAACCCAAACAAATAAACAAACAAACAAAAAACCCCCAACCAAAGTAGATACTCCCTACGTATATTTCTATCCAAGAAAACAAAATAAAACAATTACTTTTGAGTAGGACATCATGGATAGTTACCGAAAGGACTGTGGTTCAGAGTTCTTAAGATTTATATGTTACATGGCAGTATTACAGGTGCAGGTTGTAAGACTGTTGTAACTGCTTTTCATTAAGTTACTGAAAATAGAAGGCAAAATTTCTTTCATTTGGTACTTCACCTGTGGACATAAAAATGTCCATAAATTACATTTAAAAGTTTTGTTTGTATTGTTAAAAAAATGTGTCTGTTTTCTTAAGAAACAGAAACAGTCACCTACATAAACATTCTTTAAATTTGTAAATTTCAGAAGTAATTACAGGGTTAAATAGAAAATTCTTAGCACAAGAATAGTTTTAGACTGCATGCATACTGAAAATATAAGTTTATTTATGCCCCTGCTTTGTATTCTGTGGCAGACCAATTATGTGGATGAGATGCTTCACAAAGAAATGCTTTTATCCAAAGCACAGATTCATAGAACCATCTGTCTAAAGGAGATATTGCTGACTCCCAAGTTATACCCTTGAGTAGAAAGGTTAATAACACCTGTGATTTATTTTGTATTTTTATCAAAAGGCAAACTAAATTTCATGTCTTGGCAGTTTGCATCTACATCAAACGTCCACAAATGGCAAAATGAGACAATGAGGAAAAAGTATTCCTGTATTACTTTTCCATAAAGTTATTGACAGAACTGTAGGCAATAACACACTCCTGCTTGAAGCCTTTACTTCCATCTCAGGGATATCTCAAGTATCTAATATTCCAACTTAAGATTCATATTTCCCCCCCAAATCAGTAGTAACTTAATCTGTTGATAAAGTAATGAACTTCCATGCCTATCCCAGGTTGGGCTGGAGGTGGAAGGGGTATGATGAGCCACAGAATCATATGATAGTTAGGTTGGAATGGACCTTAAAGATCATCTAATTCCAACCACCCACCAGATCATGTTGCTCAGAGCCCTGGCCTTGAACATTTTGTATAGGACACCTGCATATGAAGGAGTTTTTATGAGCCCTTTTGTCTGTTGCACCACTAAGAAGAGTTCTGAGGGAAACATCCACTAATCTCTGGAATTGATATTGAGAAATCTTTCCCCTCTTTTCTTCTTCTCTTCCTTGTATCACTCTTCTATTGCAATTCTAGGATGATTTCCAGAGGTATCCACTCATGACACAGAAAGGACACATTCTGGACAGCTTTCCCAGGAAAGAAATAGATCATGAACACAGCTGCTGTGAGAAATGAGCCCTGAGGGAGCTGGGCAGAGACAGCCACATCTGTGGTGCCTACAGGGTAACTGCACTCTGAAGCATAGGAATATCTAATAGGAGAAAATAGCTGAATATATTGAAAGTGACTAAAAAAATATCAGTGTATGAAAGATCATAAGATACTTTAAATATTTTCCCCAACTGATTGAACCTATCTGGAGAAAATGTTTCGGTTTGTTGTTTTTTTTTTTTTTTCCCATAATATCCACAGTTTCAGTGATTGCTAGTTAATGTACAGATATACATGTAATGTAATATAACCAGAACTTCAAAATCAGAAATGGTGCAATGTACAGACAGAAATGTGTTCCCATGTGTTGTCAATAGAATATGAAAACGGATTGTCATCTGTAAAGCAATACCACCTTATAACAGCACAACAGCATACAAATGTCAGCTCTGCTTCACCTAGCAACATATCAACTACTCCTGAAACCTGATAGGGAACAGTAGAAAATAGGGGCCATTCACTAGAAAGAGATAATCCCCTCTGTCCTGATCCAACTCATTTATATTAAAAGTGTACTTACCCAAGATTTTACTTGGATAACTCTCTTTTCCATATTGACATCTTTGATTTTTTTTTTTTTTGTCTAGCTTTTTTGTTGAGTTTCTCTTAATACATTATTATTAAACATCTTACTATGATATGACATATAGGAGTTGTTATCAAGAAACTCAATTTTAATGGTTTTAAAAAGTCTCCTTTCCTATTCATACAGTAAATGAAATAATGAAATGAACTTATGTAAAACTTTGTTGTTATTAAGCAGATAAATAATTTATTAGTGCTTTGTTATTTTTACAGCTAAATTCACAGAGACCCCAGGACTTAAAAAAATTCTCATCAATAATAGAGAGCAACTATGAAAACACAGTATCAGCATAAAACATAAAAGATTGCAAGAGAAAAAAGTTACTTTCTTTTTGTCTGCTGAAATGAGGAAAATGACCTAGATTAAATTTTTCATGAAAAATTGTGAAATACTAAGTTTTGCTAATTTTTAGGGAGGTATATTTAAACTCCGTCATTTTTAAGGAATCTATCTATTGACAGACATCTTGGGTGAGTCTTATGTGAATCTTTCACTATTTTAAAACCTTATCTGGCAGTTAAAATAGCACAAAAAATAAATAACCTAAAACATTAGGAAATGTAGGCAAGGTCTTCCCTCCTATTGTCATTCTTTTCCTTCATTTTCCTCCCACTTCACACTCTAAAATATAAGTATTTATTAGGATTATTGAATATTATCCTCTCAAATTATTTTTCCTCTGACTGAGGTCTTGATGCCTGAGTGCACTTAATTTTAAGCTCTTAATGAGTGCATAGATTAGAATAGTTAGGCTCAAAAGAGATATTAAGGTGACTAATAAGAGGAGGCAGTTTTATACTGTCAAACAACAGTTCAACTCATCTAAGATCTCATTCTCTCTCTAAAAGTGATTTATTTTTCTTCGCTGGTAGAATGCCCCAAGGACAACTGGGTTTTTTTTATTTAAGTACCTCAGCTAAGAACTTCAAGGTAGATGATTCACTGAAGAGTTTTCACCATCAGGGAGTGATTCTATTACAATGTGATTACATTCGGATATCAATACTACTGAGATAAGTTTTTTCCAATGAAAATTCTCAACCTAAAGAGCAAATACAAAGCATTTTTTTCCCCACTTTTCAAGAACAATCTAGAAAAACCCTCAAACTGCTAGAAAAAATTCACAGGTTGTGATCATGTGCAGCACTGTGAAAGTTAGAATTTGGGCAATACATATGGATCACTGGAGCTGGAAGAGAAAGACCCTGATTATGGGCTGAGTCATTCATTCTTCTTTCACATGCTGTCTGCCTCTATTATTTAATCTGTAAGAAATCAGGACAACAGCTATCTTAACATTTACAAATAAAACTCCTCATTAAGTTTTACGCTCACAACCTGCCATTATTATTTTAATAATATTCAACTAATTTAATTTTGGAAAAGTGATATTTATTGCTTGAAAATTTAAACTTGCAAAGGGCAAAATTTCTACTGTAATGTCAGTATAATAAACAGTCTTTAAAGTTCTAATTCAATTGCTTTAACATGGTAAAATTCCCAATTGTTTTTACACTCAGTTTTAGTTCCAACTCAAAGCAATAGTTACTCTGAGTTGTTTTATTCAAACCAAAAGTCACCAGTGACTGTAAATTCCCAGTGCCAGGAACATCTTGATTATCCAAGTATGCAAAGTCTAACATGTTACAAGACTCCACAAGGTACTAAGAATCTCCAAATTATCTTCTTTAAAAATTTTAGCTAAGACAACACATGAATACATAAATTTACTGCATGGACAACATATAGAACTTTTAATAGACTATTCAGAAGTCATATTGTAACAGTGGCAAGCATCAAATTTTTTATTCTGACATTCATAAATAGAAAAAATTGAATAATTTATCAAAGAAATTATCTTAGGCCACAAGCATGAATGGCGTAATCTTGAACAAAAGAATGCCAGAAATTTTAATATTGCTATGAGATGCTATTTTTATTATAAAAATACAAATAATATGCAGTATATTTATCCAAATTACAAAGAAAACATATACTATGGCAGGGCTGAATAAATACCTTACAGAGATATAAAATGTATGAAAAGTAATTAAAAATGTAATTAAAGTAATTAAATGTAAAAAAGTAATTAAAGTAATTAAAATGGCAGTGAAAATATTTGTCAAATATAACAATATTTGAATTGTCAAATTTCTTGAAGCTTTAGAAGTAAAAAATAAAGTAAAATGGCCAATAGTTTTGTTGAACAAAGAAAATCATGTGTAACTTTTCAAATTCATAAATAAGAAGAAAAGATACAAATGGTGAGACCAGTCACAGTGGATAAAATTAGATGCAGTTTAAGCCAAATACACAAGAACTACAAAACTAGTATTTAACCTCATATATATTAGGTAATATTAATCCACATTAAATTATATAAGTGTAAAAACCTGTCGGAAAAGACTGGAATAACTGCAATTATGAAAGATGGAAATAAAAATCATATTGCTTAATATTACAAAATTATAATCCATTTACAGAATAATAGCAAGGACTTTTGTGAAATCATCAATTTCTGCTGCCTTACTGGAAAATCACAAACATTTTTTGCAAATATATACCCCCTGAAAAATTACCATCCCATGAATTTGACTTCAAATCTAGCACAGTCATAGAACATATTTTGAATCACAAAGAAATATATCACCTGGGCATGAAAAGTAAATTACATCAAGAATTTAATCAAATGTTAATGACATCACTTTAACCTAAGATTGTTCCTTTCCTGAAATTCCTTGTCCACACTTGCTATCATTCAGCCATGGATGCATAACTTTATACACTTCAGAATGTATCTTTTAATTTGCAAAGATTGTCCTTGAAGATAAGCCCTGTCTTACAATCATCTCAAGTCAAGACTGCACTGTCTTCAATCACTCAATCAGTTCATCCTTTCCCCTTTCTATGATTAATGGCCTATGTTGGTATTCTTAGCTACTAATTAGTAAAGCATGTGTAAATTTCATCAGAAACAATGTCTCTCTCTTTCCCTATTTTTAAAAATGCAGTTCCATTCTTACCTTAGTATGCCTAAAGAGAAAACATGAAAGCACTTTACAGGCATCTCCTCCACAGTATTTCATATTGGTCTCACTCTACGTCTAGAATTAAAAATTTTAAAACTTCTTTGGCTCTAACTTGTTGTTCACATCTGGTGTACATAACACAAGGGATGAAATAACAAACAAAACTATAAAACTACCATTATGAAAAAAAAGTTCTGTTGGCATTCTTTGGAACACATTTTTATAAAGAGTTCACCCTTACTTGGATGTTTTTACTTTACCAGTTTCTCCCTCATTATTTGTCTGCCTAGAGCCATCAAACTGCTAGCTTTTTGCTCATTAAAACTGATTGTTCTTACTGGACTGAGATCCACAAAAAGAAAGAGAAAATAAAAGAAAAAAAAGTTTAAAGGTCTTTCTCTTATTTGTAAAGTTTTTTCAGTAAAAATCAGCACATATTAAAAAAAAACCAAAAAAAACCCTGAAAAAACCCCAACCAAATCTGGTCCCTTTCCTAAACTTATTTTTATCATTGCAAGCAAACAGGAATTTCAATGAAATGAAGATATAATGATAATTGACTCTTCTGTAACCATATTTGTTGCCTTCTCTTGTTTGATTGGTTATGTCTACAATCACTTGAGTTTCAGAAACAGGTGCTGTCTATAGTTGTCCTTCCTAAGTATCTCTAGATAGACTCACTTAATATGGCTATTAATTTATTAATAATACCACTAATATTAGAAATTTGTAGGTGGCATTGGTACATCTTATAGGGACAAATGCTGTCAAAATAAAGTACATGAATAATTTGTATGTAGGCCCAACTAAGAAAGGGAAAGCTAGACGTTTATTTGAATTTTAATATTATATACAATTTTCACAGTTTAGTTTCATACAAATTGCACTTCATTAGCATATTATTACTGATAATATATCTTACACTGAGACATTTAGTGTTTAATCTTTGCTCCTATTAAAAAATTAAATGTAATTTAAATCATGTAATTTAGAACTTTGCCAATGCGATTTCAGCTTTCAGGAAAAGAGGGGGCCTTTTAGCCATGGGTTATTCCTCCTCTAAAGAAATGGTTATTTAGTCCAATTCTAGGACCTAAAAGTTTTTAAAGAAAATTAGAATCAGTGAGTATTGGAATACATCTTTTATACTATGATAATTTCAGTGCTTGTAATTTTCAACTATTTTCTGAAAACAAGTAAAACTATGGTTTACACATATCATTTCAGATATCAACAGTTATACTAAGCAAGAAAATAGGAGACCAATACTAATTAAATTATTAAGCATCTGAATTGTTAATTCAGATGTCAATGAATATACATGAATTATTTGTGTGGATATTTTTGTGGAATATTCTGTGTAGATAGATGTGAGCATTATAATTATTCTTCTACTTGTCTCATTGTTTGTGTATTTAATACAGTACCACAATACTATTTCAGGTTGCTTACAAGCATTCTGATTAAATTACTTATGCTTTCAACTTTGTACCTTTTAGTCTGCATTATGCTGTGAGCAAAACTATTATGCTTTACCATAAAAGTTAGCTGACTGTGACCCTAGTTCAACAGTGTTTATTTTATTTGTCTTGCTTAAATTAATAAACATCGTGAATACATTGAAATACTTTGATTTGTTTGAGATTTATTTATACATACTAAATGCCAACATTTCAATGTGTCTCCTTATATATATACTCAAAGCAGATTTTTTATCTGAAGATAAACATTGATAGCGCATTATCAACCGGCAATAGATTAACTAGAATCAGATTTTTTTTTCCTGTTTCCTTTTTTTAGGGGGATGCATTATCATACTGCTATTATTGCATTAGCAATACTGAAAATAAGAAGCAGTAAATTGTTCTGAGTACTTGTATCCAGCATGTTAAGTAAGCAAAAAATGAGAACTATATCAAAAACAATTACAGAATAAAGTTTGGAGGCTGTCTTCTAATAATGTGTGAGCTTCTAATATATGTTCAAGAGCTCAATCAGTCTAATTTTGTCCAGCTAAATAAATTTCATTTATTTTATGTTTCATGAGATACACAGCAAAAAAATTGACCAAAAGAAATTTTGAATGAAGAGTTTATTCTTTAGAAAAAAGCTTCTAGCTGGCAAACACTGTAAGGTTAAATTTACAGATAATAAGGTAATCCAAAATACATTAAAAGCCAAAGCTTTTCCTTTGATGCCAGATTAAAATTCTAGGACAGAAATTCAGGTCAACATATCCAGGTCTGAAAGAGACCCTGAGGGGATCTACTGTCTTAACAAATCATTTATTTGGTTTTTTTTCTGTGATATGGGAATGTCTTGACGCATAATACTTTAAAAAATGAAGACACATAGGAGAACTACCAGTAAGTCCATAATGTAAAGTTTTTAGCTTTAGCTTAATAGCCTGAAGAGGTTAGTCTAATCTCCAGTTCATTTATTTTCAATGCCAAGTGAAGGGAAAAATGGAATGAGTTTGAACAAAGATGCCTGAGGGATCACTTGCAAATGCCTGCAGTAGGAAGCTACCTAGGACAACAGACTTTTCCAGTCTTCAGGTACCTGCTATGATAAACTTTTTCCATGTTGCTGTGGTCACTGGTAAGAAGAAAGCAACAAGAATGAAACAAATATTGACTGCACAATTAAGTTTCCTTTGTGGAATTAGGAAAAAAAAAAAAAAAAAAA
>VWYN01014011.1:105972-119495 GCA_013400075.1 Hippolais icterina | reverse complement strand
GGGAGGAGGTGAACGTTCAATTAGGAAAAAAAAAAAAAAAAAAAAGAAATAGGAATGGTCAAATTAAATTAATCAGCTAATGTAGTAATTGGTAAGAACCTCAACCTTACATGGCTGGAATAACCCACCACAAACTTCCAAAACTGGAGAGCTAAGTCTAACAAAACATAATGCTGGAAGCCAAACTACTACAATTTAGATACAGTGAAACAGGAAATTTGGAGGTGAATCAGTATTTGGAGAAGTAACAATACACTTAGTAGCTGCAAGTACAGTCCCACATGGCAGAACTAGAAAACTGTTATACTAGCTGTCTTTCAGTGCCAGGGGTTGATCTTGACATATGTTATGATATTTACTGGATCCACTAACAAGAGAATTGGGTTTAAATGCAGACTGTCATTTTTAATTAAGACATATTCATATGATTTGTATAATTTTTGCTTTTTAACTTATATGATAAATAAAAGAAAATAAAAACCATTAAAACTGAAAAATGGCACTTTATTAGGTGGTAATACATTTAGTCTAGTATAAAACTTATATAGGACAAAGAATATGAATACTGATTTAGGAAGGAAAAAAAAATCTAAGGATAAAAAAGAAAGAAACTGTATTCCTGAAGCAGATTACATAAATATTTAAGCACTTTTTTTTTTTTTTTTTTCAGTAAAGAATATGAAAACATGTTCAGACCAAATGCATTTTTGTTTTATTCTTTATTTTGGATAGAATCATAACAAGCTTATTTATCTCTATGTAGCCAAGCCATAAACATTGCTATATTCCAAGTTCTCAGTAAGCACAATATTTTTACATTTTTAGAAACACCAGATCTCCTGAGATTGTAATTATAAGGAACAATACAGAAGAGAATTTATTAACATGAACCACGATGGGTTACATCTTTGTAGCATGAAATTGAAATGCCCAGAAATTTTTCATATTTGGGTGCCAGATGTTTCGTGGACATACATGTTTTGATAGGTAACCGATGCTATGTCTCTCAGAATGCATGAGCTGGGCATCTCAATAAGTGAGATCTTCCGTACTTATGATGGGTATTAGATTTCCTATCTAAAAGGGTGTAACTGTCAGAAGAACAAAGTTTTTCTAGCTGCCTATTGTATCATATTTGAAGGCAGAAAGGCAGAAAGACTAGAAATCAGCGTAGAAGGAACAATACTCTCCCCATATTATGTTAGAACCAGTATACTTGCAAAAGGCATCAAGAGCAGAGTGAGACAGTTAGTCCATTATACAGTAGTTGTAGTGGCAAGATGCAAGCTTTTAATATTGACTTCCTGATACCTGACATATTTATATATTAAAGAGAAAAAACAAGGGGAGAAAAGCAGACAATTCTAGAATAGTATAGACAAAATACTGTATTACTAAGCGTCAAACAAAATGACCTCACAAGAACTTCACATTAGCAATTACATTATTTTTCATGTTTACAACTCCCAGATTAATGAAATCATGCCCTTCAATCATAATTGTATGCTGACAACCCTTTGCAAGTATTTAGCTGTTTTAAAAAAAAAAATTAGAGTATCATCTTTTCCATGAAGTGTATCTTTCTATAGAATAAACCTCATATTTTCAGATACAGATATGCTAAATATTGAAATGATAAGTCCTTGATTTCTAAACCACTTTGATATGAGGCATGAAGTATGTGTTCTATTCTCAGGACATATCAAAGCCCAAGGAAAGAAAAAGGCTGTGAGATTGGTGCCAGGCAGCTACTGTAGAAAATTCTCTGGTTTATAGGTCATGTTTCTGGAAGCAGTATCAAAGTGAAGTGTTTTCAGTTTGTCTGCTATGCCTTAGGCTCAGAATGAGTTGATTGTGAAAGGGTTATTCAGTCTGTAAAAAATCCCCAACCCATTGTGTCTCTACAGGAGGGAGCACATTTAATTAAAGAAAAATAAAATTACCATAGAGAGTAACAAAAATTGTTTCCTATTCTTTTGAGAGCCTTAAGAAAAATAAGTCATTGAAGCTTGTGTGATATAATCTGTTTTATTCAAGAAATTTAAATAAGTTGAGTATTTCAATTGCTCAAATCACAGTTCCTATGTTTACATGAAAATATATAATCTTAACTTCATGTGGAATGGGCTTCATAGGGGAAGTAGAAAACTATTTTCTTTAAGGGATATAAATCTGTCAAAGCAATGTCAAGATAATATTGTAAATAGAAAAATTATTCAATTTGAATTTTCAAAAAATTTTAACTTTTAAAATTTAAACTTCCTTAAATTAATAATTTAGATTTAATTTAAACACAGTATGTTATTCAGGAGTATGGCTGACTTTTTTTTATAGAATTAAAACAAATATCATTTTGGTATTAAGCTAAGTTTTTTTCAAAGCTTGATAAAACATATAAAATGTCTTCAAGTAAAGTATTTTTTTTCTTTTCCAATATATAAATAGATATGATTGTCCTCTGCAGAAGTTTGCATAATTCTATTATTTGGTTAGCAGCATAGTCTTTTTTATTTCAACGTACTACAAATATCCATGTAANCTGATTTCTCCCGCCAACAGCAGATCGTAAATAGTAACTTAAAATTCTGACAATATAATTATAGTACTTGAATCTAGAGATGATCTCATTTACACCTGCAAGAAAATTTTATCATTCTTGTACGATAAAAGATTTTGCTTTCTTTTTTGAATTATTTATTTAGTTAGTTGGTTAGTTAGTTTGCTTTTATGTACTTACACTGTTTTGAAGGGTAAATGTAACCTTAATATTGTCAAAATATAATATTATCATACTATACTGGTTTACAGGCCTCACATGTTCCGATTGAAAATTAAACTTGAATCCTTACTAATTTAGTGAGCTTTACTGCCTTTACCAGTATTTTTCTTGCTGACTTCAACCAAACAGAAAGTTTGAGTTTGCTCTTCCCTCCCCTATTCCCCTTCCACTCTCCTCCCTCTTTTTTTTTTTCCTGTTGACAAAGAGACTTCCTGCTAGGTCTTGCTTGTGGATCCATTCTTTTATCATCAAACTGAAGAATTATGCCATGTCTTAAACAACAAAACAGGCTTTTAAATCTCATATAATTGTACTTCTTTATATAGAACTGCATTGGCAATATTTCAAAGCCATATCTGCAAGCATCTTAAAATCTTTCACACTGCTATGATGAATAAAAACTTCGGGTGTTTTGGCTTATCTGAGAAGCAGGTGGTCCTTTACTGCAACTTTAATTACTACCTGAAAAAATCATCCACCTGAGAGCAGTGAATGAAAGACTAGCTTTTAGAACTTGCTGTCATGAGGAAGAAGGAAAAGAGAGTAAAATTAAGAATATCTATGCAAGAAAATTGGAACAGGATGTATACAAAATGTTTGAAAGTTTTTGCTTGATTTTGAAAATCTTTGAATTAGCTACTGACTTATTTTGACAATTGCCATACAGTATGCTCTAATCTTCATACTATTGTGATTTAGAAGAAACCAACATCTAAATAGAAATAGAGATGTAATTCTCCTATCTTAATGATACTTTAAATCTTGCAACCAAGATAACTGCCTTAGTGTGCTCCTGAAGTCTATTGGAGAGAACAAGATCACAGAATCACAGATTGGATGAGGTTGGAAAGGGTTTCTGAAGGTCATCTGGTCCAACCACTCTGCTTAAGAAAGGCAGCCTTGATTTAGCTGTCCAGGACCACCTCCAGATGTCTTCACAACCTCTCTTAAACAACCTCTGTAGGGTTTGGTCACCCTAACAGAGAAGTGTTCCCTGATATTCAGAGGGAATATCCTCTGACTCGACTTTTGCCCATTGCCTCCAGACCTGTCACTGGGCAACTCTGTAAGTATTTGGCCCCATCTTCTTTCCGGGCTCCTCTCAGGTTTTTGAATACACTGAAAAGACCCACCTAAGTCTTCTCTTTTCTATCCTAAGCAGTCCCAATATCAGCCTTTGCTCAAAAGGAAGATGTCCTCAGTATGTCCATGTCTCTCATAATGGGAAGCACGGAAATAGACACAGGGCTCCAAGTGTGGCCTCAACAGTGTTGAGTAGAGGGGGAAGATCACTTCCCTCAATCTTCTGGCATCACTCCTAATGCAGCCTAGGATATCATTAGACTCTGTATGGCAAGGGCACATCACTGTCTCATGGTTTGTCTCCTGCAAGACCTCATCTACATTTAGTATGACAAACTGTGTTCTAAAACTTATTATTCCTCTCCATTGCCAGTGAAGAAAAATTAGAGTAAATACATTAGTAGATACTACAATATGTAGACCAACTTTTTGCTCCAATGCCAGTTGGAAATTTGACTGAATTTCAGAGCCTTTCAGGTGAGACTAAACATCTGTTCTTTAACACTGAATGTAATCAGTTGCCTGTATACAGAAATCTCATGCCTGCACTGTAGGCACCTGAGACACCTGCAGGAGAGCATACAGGTCTATTCTACTCTGGAAAGGAGGGTGGTAATCAAATAAAATAGTCTAGATATGTAAAATGGCGTTAAGTCTGTTTTTAAGAAATGTGTCTTCATGCTTGGTGTGCAATTCCAGCAGGTTACAATTAACATTTTCAACACATATCAAAATTTAATCAATATTTGAAATAATTCCTTGTGCCTGCTGGAGATGGTTTCCAGCTAGTCCCGGCTGCCCTGGCTGGGAATTATTTCAAGTCCGGTTAGGCAGTAGCAGGCTGGGTCAGCTACTACCTCTGATGAGCTCAGGAGCTGCACGAGAGATGTTGGTGAGGCTATCGACGAAGGATTTCAGAAGGAGGCTTCGTAGTAGATAAAGTTTATTGGTACTTGCACATGGTGCAAGAGCTACCAGGCCAGAGAGAGAGAGAGAGAGAGGCATGGCGTTGCTTATACAGGGAACAGGAGAAGGGGGCAGACACAAGAGGGAAACCCAATCAGGGGAGTGGGGAGGGCACACAGACAACGAATAGGAAACAAGGGGTGGGGGATTCCCAGCCTGTTCCAATCAGGGACCGAGTCTCTCTGAACACTCTGGAATGTGAGGAGGGGCTTCCCGGAGACTGGCAGCCCTGAGGAGAACAAAGGCAGGGACCAAATGGGGAGAAATACGGGGGGGGACTTGGGAGAAACCATTACAGAACAAATTGATGTTAACAATAAGTAAAATCCAGAAAACGCGCCGCTACAAATATTCAATTGCATGTTCTGGAGAAATATTATTTCAAAGACATCCACTGAACCTGGCAGATCTGAGTCAAGATTTGTGGAAATCACTTGACTCAAAACAAGGAAACCTGGAATAATATTCTAGGATCTGTTAAATCCAGGCATTAGGCACCAGGCACCATTCAATCAAGGCATAAGTATTTATATTTGAGCTCTAGATAAGGATCAGTCAAAGAAACCTGGCTGGTCTCCAACAGCTTCTCCTCTAACAGCTGCTCCAGAAAGGCACAAGTTTAACATAAATCTTCTGCTTACTCTATCTTGAATAATCCAGACATCTCAAGTAGCATTAATGGTTTAGTCAAAAGTGCACACATAATCAACACTTTTTACCATTTGACTTTTCCCTAGAATATCTGATACATGACAAGAAGACAGTACTTGGTACATAAGAGAATATCAAAGGAAGGATTTATCTTGAGTGAAACCTGGCTTCTAGGCAGAGTGCCCCAAATCATCTTAATTTGCTAGAGTATGTGTGATCAAATTAATCAAGCTCGCAGCAAATATATGCAGTAAAGTAAAAGACTTTCTCAAACAGTTTCATCACAGAAACTCTTTATAGACCATTAGCAACTTTGTAGAACTGTTGGCAGAAGTTAATATTATATTAAAGCACTGATGTTAATTGAGGTGTAATGGATGTTCAAGACCACAGAACATTACTAGACAGAAAATTAGGATTTGCAGAAATGCAACTTCCTTCCAGGCAGCAGCTAGAGGTTTGATAGGGTAGCCCACTTCACATGAAATGGCTGAGCAGATGAAATTCAGTTTTGCCTCAAGTTCATTTCATTGCCACTAGACACCTACAAATATGAACTGCATTGAGCTGGAAATGCTAACAAAGCAGGAAGTCAGGTGAATTGCCTGTAGACACCACTGCACAAATATATCTAATTTTAAGTGTATTTCTCTAGACTTGAATCCAGCCCAAGATCCTACATCTTTGTACTACTTAAGAAGCTGACAAGGAATTACTGGCTTATGCATCAAAATCTTAATATTTTGTGTGTACCTAACTTCTTTACTTCACTGGAAAAAGCATACATCTGAAATAGATGTATTTTATTCTGTTGGCAGGGGGTTTGTTTGTATGCAATAAGTGATATTAATAGTAGTGTCAACACTATGAAATTATTTACAATTTTTATTGAAAGAAAATGGATTTATGACTTGTATGATGGATGTCATAATTGGAGAGATTTTTTAGTATTGAGGTCTTTTACATAAACAAAATTATCTCTTCAGCTACTTAGACGAGGGAAGATGTTAATTTTTCATTTGACAGGGACAGATTTTTGGATGTTTCTGTCACAGCAGATTTCTTTAGTAACTGTTACTATTTTATATAATTTTCTGGAAAAGACAGATACTCTAAGTAAAACAGTAAAACATTTTTTAAATGGCAACATTCCCTTCATTGTACTTGAAATGGCAGGTGCTAATCTTACTTTTTAAAGGCAGTAGGTACTTGTTAGCAGGTGTTTGAGTGAATTGATTCGAACTATGCTAGCCTTCTAGGAAAGCAATTACATGCCTGTGGTTTTTTTAATGGCTACAATATGCTAATTAAAACAATATTTCATTTTCCCATCATATATGAACATTTATAAAGCAAGAAGACATACAAATGGTGGAAGTAGCACTACTTATTGTCTCCAAAAGTGCAAATACTTTTATAATATATGTATAAGTAAACAGTAGAATTTGCTACATGAAAATTTTCATGCTGTGTCAGTCTATTCATCCTAAAAAGCTTAATCCTATATAATCATATATAATCAAATACCATTGTTACATTAATCCTTTCAGACCCTTTAGTTCCCAATTAAGAGAGTATTAACTGAATAAACATATGAGAATGTCTCTGAAATGACTGTCTTTTCTTGAGACTTTTGTGGGGTCTGATTCTAAATTTTAACAAGCCTTGAGAGGCTGAAAATTCATTTTGAGTAAGCAGAATTCTAAGGGACATTTTCAGATGGTCATTTTTTTACTGTAAAGCTGTGAATGCAAAGTAGAATATAAAACCTGGGAAAAATAATTAATATTTTATTGGAAAAGCATAAACAAAAACCAATAAATATGAGATACTAAGAAATGCTGATATATAAGCATACAAAAACTCTGTATAAAAGCAGATGTAAGTTGTCATGGTCAAAGAGAATAAGAGTGTGGACAAATATTAAGGGAAAAGATAAAACTGATATAAATTGGCAATATTTAGATATAGTTTGGGAACAAATACAAAAGATCCCATCAGAAACTAAATAAATTTATTACAGGTTATTTTAGAAGGTTATATAATTCAGATTTATTAAAATAAGTTAGATCTAGGAAATTCTATCTGATATCAAAGTAAAATATAATGAACTTTTAATAAAAGAAAATATCTGTGGCCTCACAAAAAGGTTGCTGGCACGCAGTTACTACAGACCAGATTCCCTACCCCATTGCACACACTTCTTTCCTGCTAAACATGACTACAATCCAAAGTGGGACCAGTACTCACTACTGAGTTGTATCAAAGCACACATCATCAATTTTTTATACAGTAGTCAAGACCAATGTGTTTAAAACAAGAAAACAGTATACTAAAGCATACGACCATGTCCCCAAGTTGGTTGTCATTACAGCCCAAATACTCCTCACCCCTGAAAACACTGGGTGACCAGCACTGATCAGACAGCCCTTCTGTCTGATCCAGAAGTTGCTTGTACACATTCTTCTACCTTCTCAAAAATGTCCTGAGGTCATCTTCTTAATTCTCAGTGACAGTTATAAAGCGAGACTCAAAAAATGTTTATATAGTGTTGGGAGTCAGGGGTCAGGACACAGGTGTGAACTAGAGAAACCAAGTTATTTAGCTGTACAGATTTACACTTTAATATACTTGTTCCAAAGCTCTTCAAACTGTAGTGTACAGGAGAACGCTGTTCGGCATACTACCATACTACTGACACATTGAAAAATAGAGAGCAACAACCTGAACTCTAGTACTGATGTGATTTTGACCAGGGCCAAACTGGTTTGCAGAATGTGCAAAGTTATACCAGCTGACTAGAAAATAGCACACTATACACAGTAGACTAGATGGAGTCTTGTAGTGTGCCTATATGCACAGAATGACAAAATTGCACTTGTAGCACCCCGTTTATTTTCATATGGACATACGGTACTGCATGTAAGGGGAAGTCTATAGTTGTCTGTTCATAAGATGTATTTATCATTTTTATCTATTACATTTTAATATATTGTTCCATTTATTTAAAACTAAAAGTGTTGTACTGCTTCATTACACGCTACTACTTCATAGTACCTCAGCTTTGCAAATGCATTTGCAACTGTTACAGTAGAACAGTGAGAAGACCTTGATTTTTCTGAAATATTTTGTTACTTTTTTCTTTCCTTTTGGCAAGTCAGCTACATTTTTACATTAGGAAGAGTCCAACGCTGCTCATTAGAATCCCTTAATTATACAAAAACCTGACTGATAAGCATCTTAAATACAACATCAAAATTGAATATCATCCTCTGACAGGTCCCAAAACATACATTGTCAGCAAAACTTATAGAATATTCAAGTGTTTTAGGATAATCCTGATACCAGAAACTTTTGAAGTGAGTTTGTGTTAGGTTAAGTGATGAGAAGCTCATCTGCACCCAAAAAAGAAGGCAGAGAGAAACAAGCATAGGAAAAATAATTTATTTAATAACCTGTCATTGTTGCTCCCAGGCCCATATAGGAGATCTACTACCTCATAAAAGGTCCTTTGCAAACCCAGAAGAGAACAGGGACACAACCACAGACAGAAACCAAATTGCAGTCTCCCAAGGAATGATTGCTTTGTCTGAGCCACTCCCAGGACTGTCCCAGCAGACCCATCAGCCTTGCTGGCAGCACATGAAACCCATCAGGATGAATCATCACAGCCAGCTCCTCAGACCACTTTGCCATCTTTCAGAATAATGATGAGGGTTATGAGATATATTGTGAGATTTAGGGAAAAAAGCATTTGGAGATTATGGGGAAATAACTATGAGATGCTTCAAGGGGATGATTTTCCCCATTCCAATGGTGGAAAAAAAAAGAACTTTGGGCGCATTATGGGGTGAAAGTGTCCCTGGGTCCCGGCTGGAAAGTGGCTTCCAGCTGTTCCCGGCTAGCCCTGGCCAGGGATACTTCCAAACACGGTGAGGCAGCAGCAGGTGGACCAGCCACCACCCCCCGGTGGGTCAAAGCTGCACGAGAGGTGTCGGTGAGGCTACGACGGAGGTAAAAGGAATGAGGAGGCTTTGTGGGAAGATGGTTTATTGATGCCTGCTCTGGCAAGTGTGCCATGGGCCTCACTGCCTGCTGGAGGCGTGGTCACAGCTTATAAGGGGTTGGGAGAAGGGGGTGGACACAAGAGGGAAAGCAAATCAGGGGAATGGGGATAGCACACAGATAACGAATGGGAAACGAGGGGTGGGGGGTTCTCCAGCCTGCTCCAGTCTGGGACCAAGTCTCTCCGAACACTCTGGAAGGAGAGGAGAGGCTTCCCAGAGAGTGACAGGCTGTACAGAACAAAGGCAGGGGAAAACCAAATGGGGAGAAATACAGGGGGGAACTTGGGAGAAACCATTACAGAACTTATTAATATTTGCAATAAGTAAAAAGATATAAAACATGCCGCTACACTGGGGGATCAAGTATAGGGAAACAGAGGGATAACGGGAAAAAAAAAAGGTCCATTTGCATTTAAAAAGAGGCTGAAGAACTTGCTTGTTTGGCCATGCCCTGTGCCTGCTGTAGTCATGTCTCTTCTTTAAATTCCACCTTGACTTTTTTCTGGCAAAGAGCTCTGTACTCTCTGTGAATTTGTGTGCATGGGGAGGTCTATGCTATCAGCATGAGGAATGAATTCAGGTCTGTGAGTTGGTCTGTGATCACTACTTGAGGGAGATCAAGCCGGGCTAGTGGACAAAAATACCTGGGAGTGGGAAGGAGTGTAGATCCCTAGGGCCTAGCTCTGACCATGGGAAAACTTGTGAACCTCTAAGAGTGACAGCGTGGTGGGTAATGGGTAGGGCAAAAGATGGGTTTGGGAGTAGGAGAGTAGTGGTGTGAGGGTGAGACAGCCTGCCCTGGCAAGGAGCTGATACCTTGGGAAATTATATGGCAAGTTACTATCAAGGGGGGAAACTGGGATCTAGGGCTAGCTACTGGGCACACAGTGAGGCCAACTGCTGGAGTGAATCACTGTGTACATACATATTCTCAGCAGTAAACCTCCATCCTGCTGAGACAGAGAGGGAAGCTGGATGAAGTGTAGGTGCTGTCTTTGTCCATGAGAGCTGTCTCCAATCTGTATGACCAGCCATGGGTATATGTGTGTGGAGGTGTGATATGTAGTGTACATACTACCAACACATGCTCAGCCTCACTTTTGGACAGATTAGGGGATTATGCAGAACAGGGAGAAACCTGGGCCCAAGAGCAGCATCCTTTGCCACAGGAGGTCCAGGTCACATTAGAGGAAGAATCTTCTACATTCCCAAACTCATATGATGGGCTGTTTCTCTTTATCAGACTATGACATTGTTTCTTAAGGATGAATGCTTGCAGATAAAGCTCCTCACAAGTCACAGAGTTTATGTGATATTTTGAACATGCCATGAGAGCAACATATGCTGGATTATAAATTAAATTAATTAAAGGATGAATTATAATAAAACTTTGCAAATAATTTAAAAAAATATTTCTCTGTTAACATGAGCATTTCTTCAGTTCATATATATCACTTTGAAAATATTGGTATTGTGTAACACATATTTCCATTGCTGAAATTTCATTTCAATTTTAGCTTCATTCTTTCTGTATCTTGTAAGGTCTACCTATATTTTAGAATATTTTATTAGAAGCTAAAGAACTAAGAGTTTATCTCTTCAACTGCAGTGATTGGCTGTGATACATACCATGCTGTATGTAACTGTTCATAAATCTGTGAGCAGCTGGAGATATTTTCCTGCTGACAGATTGTTGTTCTTTCCTCTGAGTGAAAAGCAGTTTAAGACACATCCTTAGCATTTCCATTTTCAACTGACTATATGAAAGGGTGCAGTAGCCTCTCCTGCAAATGCCTTGAAGCACATGACTTGTCTAACAGTGTATATGTTAAATCTTCAAACCATTTTCCCTCTTGGTAATTTCATTCTTAAACTACATCAGACAGCTCCCTCAGTATATTTCTATTTATGGATCTTATTCTAAGGCATTTAATCCCTAGCTGAATTACAATGACCATCTATTTATCATGGAGCACCTTTTGGCAACTTTTATTTGAGTTGTTGTTTAACCCCAGCTGGGAACTAAGCCCCATGTAGCTGCTCCCTCACACCATCATGGTGGGACAGAGGAGAATATTAGAAAACTAAAAGTGAGAAAAATCAGGGGTTGAGGTAAAGATAGCTTAATAGGTAAGCAAAAGGTGAACATGCAAGCAAAGTAAAGCAAGGAGTTCATTCCCCATTTCTCATGAGCAGCCATGTTCAGCCATCTCGAAGAAAGCACAGCTCCATTGCACATAGCAGTGACTTGGGAAGACAAGCACCATCACCACAACAAACATACCCCTTTCCTTTTTCTTCCTCCACCTTTATATCCTGGGCATGACACTGTATGGTAGGGAATCCCTTGGGTCAGTTGGGGTCAGCTGTCCTGGTTGTGTTCACACTCAACTTCTTGTGTAGCCCCTAAACTCTAGACTGGCAACGTGATGTGAGAAGCGGAAAAAGTCTTGACTCTTTGTAAGCACTTATGAGCAATAATGAAAACATCCCTGTGTTACCAACGATGTTTTCATCCAAACACAACAATGCAACAAGAAATAAGAAATCAGTCATTAATTATGATGTTCTGCATCTACACATTTACCTAATGAATTTCCAACTGCAATAGGCAATCATACAAATAATATCTAGGCTTCTTTCAAATTTATATTTTATTTATGTCTGTTGATATGAAAAAGGTAAAAATATCTTTTTCCTACCTGTGAATAAATCAGATTATGAGTATCTTAAGTAAAGTCAAAATATGAAGTCTATTATTTCAGAGTACGTATTTACTGACTTTTTTTTACTATCTGTTTTATGCCATTTCTGACACTATTATTTCAACAAAATCTTTGGTAAAAGTTATTACGGTTCAACATAGAGGACACATATTCTAATTCTAGGAATGCAGTTTTAATGTTTATGTTAACACATTAGTAAGTATATAGAAGTATTAAATATCTTTTAAATTTTCTTTGGCATTACCATTTTAGATGTTATTACTTAAAATTTAATAATATTATTTCATGTTGAAAATAAATTTTAATACCAGAAGTACTTATCAAAATCCTTCAAAATAAAAATAATAAATAATAGCATCTTAAAGAGAAAAGTCTTTTCATTCCCAACACTTTAAAATTATATTCCTTTTTGATGATATTTCAGATGTACTTCTTTATGTTTTATATATATGGCAAATGAAAAACCACTGATTGAAAACTATTTAGAATAGTTCTCAAGATCCAATTTATTTTTAGTATATATTGATCATGGTTTGGAAAATAAGAATTCTGTCACTATCAACAGTAATATTACCATTTTAAAGAAGGTTTAGACATCAAAGATCAAATAATTTCATTGTAACGCTCTTAAATATTAAGTATGCGTAAAAGGATTTAACTGATAGATAGCCAGTTGTTCATAGCTGAGGAGCTCACTCAGCTTTCTATTTAGAAATTAAAAGAAATCCACAGGGATTTCTATTTGTGGAATAATCAACAGCTTTTTTCTATTTGTGTGTCTTAAGGTCAATGTTTTTATTATGATCTCATGTTTATTGATCACTTAACAACAACAAAAACAACAATAACATTTTTGTAGTTATGATCCAGGGAGGATGTACAACTTTGTTTATGGATGAATCTTGAAAAAATTATTTAACTTTTCTGCTACATATGACTAATTTAAATAACTATATTTTCAAATTACTCTAAATCATCCTATTATTGTATTATAAATGAAAGTATTTTTTAGTATTAGAAACAATGCTTGTAGTGTACATCTATTTTCTTGTAGTCATTGGTTGACATCACATCAATAAGGGTATTTTTTCTTCTTTTATTTGTTTTTGAACTACAGTTAGCCTTTTGGAAATTTTCGCCCTGCTTACTGAATCATGCAAAGTCATATCTCTACTTTGCCCTGAAAACACAAAGTTTCTTCCTTATAGGCACTATATCTTTGCTTTCTGAAAAAAAAAAAAAAAAAAAAAA
>VWYN01014011.1:80241-101076 GCA_013400075.1 Hippolais icterina | reverse complement strand
TTTTTGGTTTTTTTTTTTTTTTTTAAATTTTTTTTTTTTTTTTTTTTTTTTTTTTTTTTGTTGGTTTTTTTTTTTCCTGTAGATTTGATAATAGCTTCGAGTAGTGGAAATGAAGAGGAGAGAAAGGGTAAATGTATGAGAATCTTGAAGAAAAGAACATCTTAATGAATGTAATTTTGATATTTTTTATGGCACTCACTTAGGAAGGCGAGGTCCCAATTTGGGCTGGAGGATGGGAAAGAAATATGAAGGAATATTTATAATTTAATTTGGACAAAATATTGTAAAAAATTAGATTTTTCTTTATCTTAAAGCATTCCAGTGTGTAAAATCTCTGCCTTTCAACCAGTAATAATGCTGCTACCTTCTACTACAGGAGAAATTTTTACATGGTTCTTTTTTAAGACTCTTGAATTTAAAAAAAATACTCAGATGTAATAATTTGAATTTAAACATTATTCCTCTATAAGTATTATAAGCAATAAAACACTGCATATTCAGAACATTAAAGTCTTGCTCAAACTTCATGAACAGAAGTGTTAATTAAGGTTATTTAAGTTCTTAATGGTGATTATGTATTAAAAGATGCTCTATACTTCAGAAGATTCCAGTCATCAAAACCTTCTACCTGATGGGAAAAAGAAATATTTTTTACTTATTACACCATCAGGAGACAATAGAATTTGAACTTCATTTTTTTCTTTTCCTCCAGAGAGCAGACATATTTTACCATCATACTCAATTGGATACATATTTTGTTATAAAATTTATAGACTACATAACAGTCTTGTTGAAACGTCAGCAGTCCTTTTGCCAAATCCTGAAATCTCAGTAGTAGGTCTTGACAACCACATTTTCTGGATATTAGATTTATAGCATAAGCACAGCAATATGTATTGCTTCATTAGTGTCATGATTATGACATATCAACCCAGATGAAAGAAGAAAGGTGTTAATTTATGCATAAGGATAATAAAATGCATAACACAGAATGTTTTCCCATAGTTGTTTGAGATCAATTCTTTTCATCTTTTCTATTAATTTCTCAGAAATGAAATTTTTCCTGTCAGCACTAACTAAAACAACATGAAGTTTTGCATATAAGGTTAACCTCTCATAGTTAAAATATACAAGCTTTAACAACAACAGATGATACCATCTGAGTTCTGACTAGCTAAAATGTCTGCAGCCATTGTATCTAACAAACCATCATTTTCTAAAACATGATAATTTGCTGAGGTACACACACCTAAAATGTCAAGAAACACCATTAAAATAAATACTCTAAATAGCTGGAATGTCACTCGCAATAGAGTTGTCTAAATACTTTTTTCCCATTTTTGTAAGCAGAATAATTGAGATATTGAACCCTTTCCTAGTTTGACATCCAGCTTCTTATGATGTTCTTGGTGACAAGCCCATCATGGTGCTAATAGCATAGCACGGTGTAAATAAGTTTGTGGGTTTGGTCCCTGTATGGGTCATTCACTTAAGAGCTGGACTCTATAATCCTTGTGGGTCACTTCCAACTCAGAATATTCTGTGATATGTTAGTTGAGGAACTTCAATTTCTCTTTATTAGTAGTATTAGTATTAATATTACTATTAGCAATATTGATTTTTTTTTCCCTAGCTTTTCCTTTGTATGCTGAGTAAATTAGTCAGGCATATTTAATGAAAACTTTAAGGACTTTAGAAGTTTTATTTTGGACTCCTGATCAGTAAAGACTGCTGTAAGTCTTCATCACCCAGAATTTGTTTTTACACTGCAATTTATTCTATTTCTAACCTGAAGAGGAAAATATAGATTTTCTAGATAAATATTATGTCAGTGTTTGCTGGGCAGTCACCTATATGGGTTCTGAAAATCTCCTGTGTTCAGCAGTAACCTTGTGCTGTTACTGTGCATATTCACAATTTCTGTATGTGTGCCATGCATGCACAATCAAACTTTGAATTTAACATGAATTCTACAGGATGAACAAAATATAAATCTCCATGGCTTTCTAGTATGAAGAACTGAGAATAATCAGAGTTCATTGAAAAGATAATTAGTAGAAAGTGCTGATATGATTGCAAAGCATGGGTGCAGCTGCCTGTGCCTATAAGGAAACACAGCCATCTGTATGCACAAGGGCTTCATTGCAGTACGACAGCTTCTTTCCGAAACCAACACAGCTGAGCTGGAAGGAAACGGCAAAAAATTCTCCTTTCAATTAGGCTAGTAATTCATTTGTGCTGTAATACTGTAGATTATATTTTTCGCATCCTTATTTTCAGAATTAATTTGAAGTTCTGTTCCTTTTTTGAAGATGAAGAGGACTAGGCCTGGGGGCTTGCTAGTCTACTCAAATTTCAAGACTCCATCTGTTTAGAGCCTTAATGCTCAAACAACGCTTCAGTGTACAGAATTCACTTTAACAGATATAATTCCATTTAGAATGTATGGGAATAAGTTCTAACATAATTTTCTGAAAAAATTACTTGGTAGCTTTGGAAGAGACACTGCCTTTCAGACTATAGTTCAGGCTACAAATGCCTAAGAAAATGTTCAGAAATAAGTAATTCATAATGTTTGCAGGGGTAAAATATTTATTGTTGATGTGAATAAAGACATATCTATATTTTCATCTGACATCCTGTTGAAATCTTCCTGTCAGAGGACTGTATAAACTGTGATTATTGATAACTTTAAGTAAACTGGCAGTATTGCCACCAGAAACAGAACAATAACTCAAACATTGTCTGTTCTTCCTCTGTGAGGAGCAATCTGACTCTTTTCACTATCCATCAGCAAAACAACTGGAATTTATATTCACAACTGGGTGGAACAGTAATTTCAAATGATTAAGTCGTGTTTTGAAAGGCCCATAGGGATTCCTACACCAGTGTGTCTGAGTGAAAACCTTCCTTTGTTTTGGAGGGTGAGGAAAATTCATCCTCACACAAATCATTCATTTAAGCACAGAAGAAAATTTCATACCTTTGATTTTATTTATTCAAGGTTTTATGCTTCTTAATGAAATTCCAACAGGTAAAAAAACTTCTTTACATCAGCCCTCACAGAATTGCAAAAGCTATAATAGATCCTATTTGCTAACTCACTTCAGTTCCTACTCAGATATTGTAAAGCTTTTGATAGTGAACTCAATCCCATTGATTCATTTTTTAAGTACTAAGAGATGGAGGCACTTCATCCAATTCTTTTCTGTAGTCATAACTATATTAAGTCCTCAATTTTGCCAGGAGTCATCAAAGGGTGAGGAATTTTTCTCTGATGATATGGTGGCAGAATCAGGTCTTAGAATGTATTGCTCTACATTATAAAACTTGTTCTATGATGATTGGCTGTAAAAAATAATATACAGGTCAAAAGAAATGTAAATTGTGGGGAGAAAAATACCCAGAAAAATAATAAACAGAAGACATCAAACCTCTTCCACCTACCTGTTGTTACATTATTGAATTACGGTCTACTACTACTATTATTATTATTATTATTATTATTACTAAAATGTGAATGGAAAACAATATAATCACAATTTTTATTTTATTTTATATAAAAATAATAAAAGCCTTTCAATATGCATATTTTTCTTTTATGAAGTTAACCATATACTTCCTACTTCAAAAGAAAAAGTTTTAAGGATGAATTCATTTTCCTAGTTCAACAATTCCTTTTTAAACTAGCAACTAGCAATGACATGACAAAGCCTAGGTCTTAAAAGGAAACTACAACTCTTTCCAGACTCTCTCCAAAATGCTCATTTACTCATTGAAAGGGGCTGATTCAAGCATAGATCAATTCATTATACACCCATGCTCATATTTTTAAGCAGATGCTAGCAAGGCTTTGCACGACATGCAATGTTCCTAATGCCAAAGAACAGTGGGCAATCTGTTCTTCGTCTTTTGAAAATGACTGGCTGATTATTCATCTCATTCCCTAACTATTAAGGATGAATAAAGTAGTCTGGACTACCAAAAAATGAATCCATTTGAAATTTTCACAAAACTGGGGAGAAAGTTCAAACACTTTTGAAAACAAAGTAGAATTAGAAAGTATTACCTACAGAAAGCAAATATAGCAGAAAAATCGCCATTTTTTTGACAGAATGTCTGGCCGCAAAAATATACAGTCCTGCCAGTGTTGTCATTATTCTGTTTTATAATTATTTTGCAAATTTTTAAAGAGTTTTTACAAGGATTCACCTTTTGAGATTCATCCATTACTACGGAATATTGCATCCATGTATTACCTCGGCACTCCCCAGGGAGCCCCAGTTTCTAAAAATGCAGCATCTTAGATTATCTGTTATATCTCAGAATACTGTACATTATAGAATATAATTAATATTTTTAATACTAACTAATCTTAGAATTATTAGACTGGAAAACTCAAAAAGTCTTATTATTAAAGGACAATTAAGTCAGAAAATCTATACCATTCATAACTAGGCTGGAGTTTCATTTTGAGAAAAGAATCAACATCATATAATAGTGCTGTTTCTCAGTTGATTTTTAAATCATATAAACTTAACTCATAGTTACATCACTTGCTAGTGTAATAATGCACAAGAGAGAGATTTTAGGTCAGGAAATCACATTTTAGTTTTTCCAGGAAACTGATATTCTGTCAAGAGTTGTTTTTAAACATGATGGGGAGTTATAATTTTTGATGTCTTTTCGTTCTTTTCTTTTGACTGCAAGTTTTCAAATATTTACTTTCACATGAAATAATGTATGTGAGTTTACAAATTGAATGTACATAGTTTTTGAAAGTTTATATATAACAGCCAAAAGTTAACAATTATAAATGAATACATTCATAAATTAAATATATCCACATCATTGAAATTACAAATATTGAGTAAAACTGGCACTGTGAACATATTTTAACCACAAAAAAACCTTGAAATAAGATTTCTTTGGGATGGAAAAGCATACACTGGTCTGGAAAAGAACTGAAATTCCTTGTTGTATATGTTTGTCAGTTCTAAAATATTTTGACTGCACATTTGTCTTCTCTAGGAAGATCAAGAAAGGTGTTTATTGTAATTTAAGTGGAAGAAGAAAGGTGACCTTTGTAAAAAATGAAAGCAAGATTTTTTTTGTAGTTAAATTCAAATGTTACATATCCAGATTATGAATAGCATGCTAAGGTATAGGTCTGTATGAGATATAACATCTCCAAAAGAGATCTTTGGATCTTTGAATTTGAGTCAGTGCATTTATTCTTGCATTTAAAATAATTGGAAGTTAGACAATGTGGTGTAAGAAAAAAAAATCCTGAAACTTTCTAATCCTGACTTCATAACAAATTAACTAAAGAATGGGTTTGTTCACTATTTTCGTATTTTTTGGTGACCCAATAGACTTGCCTTAAATAATTATGACTTGTTCTCTTCATGGATACCTTTATACCTCTTCTGTCCAAGAACGACTCTTAGGACCCTTTCTGTTCTTTGCCATACCAGCACTCTTTCCAGACTTGAAGACCTTTTGTTTCATTTTTGCATTTTGGCAATGAAAATTTAACCATGTTTTCCAAGATGGATTTGTGATATGGGAGTTGCAGTAGAATAATGTTTTGTAACTCTAATAACCTAGGTTAAAGATTGAGTATCTGCCTGCTGAGGAGGGAATTGACTGCCTGTTACTCTCAGGCTACATGGCTCCTCACTTCTTCGCTGCATCCAGTTCATTCCTTTGGGGGCACTAGCAGAATACTCAATTCCTTTCATAGGTACACATGTCAGAGAAGGCCTTTGACAAGGAATCTTTGCTGCTGCAGTGATTCCTATCCCACCTGCTTTGTGAGGAATTAAATCTTCCAGTTGGGTTTCTACTTAACAAAGACTGAGCAAAAAGGAAACCAAATTTCATCTGATTAGACAGTCATATTCAGCTTACTTTCTCTACAGAAGGAATTACTAAACATCAGCTTCTGCTGTCTTTATGAATTAGTGTCACAGAATGGGTTCCGCTAAATCTTGTACAAAACAACAACAACAACAACAACAACAAATATAGCCAATACTTTGTAGAAATGCAGACTGTTAAAAGGACTGAAATCATGCTGGTGACTTTCAATGAGCAACTCGCAATGATGCAGAAACAGACAAACTCTTTTCTGTCACAATTCTCATTATCATTATGATCTCTCTAAACTTTGTCAAAGAAGAAAATGGGCGTGTCTCTTGGCTTGGAATTTCAAGTAATATGCAGTGGTATGATAGCACTGAATAGATTCATTATGTTCTCTCATACTGACTGAAGATCTGATTGTTTACTCTTTGTTCATTCTTAGTTCCTATAGAAGGATTTTTGGGGATTTAATACTTTTGTATTATTAAAAGGTTTTCCATGAGCACACATCGGATATTTGTTAATAGCTGATTGAAAATGAAGTCTAAAATTAAATATGATACTAACTGAAGTGACTAATAAAACAGTATGTTTTATTGTGCCATTAAGGGCAGGTCCTTCTTACCTTATTCAAGACCTTTAGAAATTGGATGGTTTTTCAGAAGTAGTAATTTAAGTCTATCTTTAGTCAATGGAAGGAGAACTGGTGTCTTCCCCAAAGCAGAATTTCTCCTGGTATAATATACAGGTCTAATTAGGCTCACTGAATTCCTTCTGGGAGTGAGATTTCCTTTTCGGAAGACAAATTTGACAGAGAGCCTGATAAACTATTTCAGACTGGATATCTAATGGATAAAATCAAAGAAGGATCCTACTCAAAAAACAGAGCTGTAAAAGTGTGTATCTTCCACAGTTTCTAAAGGAAAATATTCCCATGAAGAATTTGAAAAGAAATGCTGAACACTTCACATATCAAATAATTTTTAACTTTGGAAAAATTAAATGTTGACACTTTTCAGAACATGTTTTAAAAGTGTTTATTCTTTTTTATACTTTTAAACCCATATTTTAAATTGCAATTTCTTTTGAGCAAATTTTCTACTAAAAGTTAGCTAATTACTAAACTTAATGGTACAATATAATAATGGTACACAACAACTACATATCACAAAATTGGTTCCTTTAATATTTATTAAAGAAAAATAAAACCTTTATGAAGAGTCATATGACATAAAGCAGAAACCTGACTTGAGTCTCATTAAAACAATGAAATTCTTGCTTGTACTGTCAATTAAAACAGAACTGTACCCTAGAAATAAATGCCTTAGGTCTTCTTTGGAAACCTGGGCTGAAATGTTGATATAAAAGACATTTTGGTCATAGAGGCACTGGAAATGTCAGAATTGGTGCAGCTATTTTGTAGATACCTTGAGTAGAAGTCAGATTAGCTCCTGAGTTACTCAACTTGCTCTGTTTGCTTTTGCTACAATTGCTTCAAATGTGGATTCTAATCTGCTTACTTTATACGCTTAGGAATTGGAAATTTAATCATGTCAGTATAATTATACTTTGCAGTGTCACAGGAAGCCCTGCCAGGTAACTTTGTGTGACATGGCCACTCCAAAATATTCCATTTGCTGAGTTAACATACACATACTGAAAACTCACTTCAAAAGATGTTTTTAATGTATATATTACTGCCTAATACATATTTATTTTTGTCTCTAGGATATAAATAACTACTGAAGCATCCTTGCTGAAGAAATATGGAATATTGAAATATTCTCTTCTTAACTTCCCATCAAAATGTATGTTTCAAAAGCAGATATTTTTATTATCTTGATAACAGGCCTTTATCACATACTCATAGCTATGATTAAAAGTGTGTTTTTTTCATTTTTTATTGCTCAAATTCTACTTTGCCTTGCTGCTGCTTTTTGTTATTGCTAGTCTATTGAATATTTGATTCATCAAACCTTTTTTTAATGTTACTACAACATTTCTAGTTTAGCAAGCATTTTCTTTTCATATGACTTAATCTGTAACAACTAAGTGGATATAATGCAAATCCTTCTTTCACTTTGTCCCTCTAGTTTTTTCATGTATGCCACCCTTTCAAATTATATTTTTCTTAGTGGCTCATATAGTTGTAATTCAAATAAAAATTCTCTTTTTTTTAAAATTCAAAATTTTCTCAACTATTATTTTCTTTTTGTTATTATTACAGAAATATTTTTAAGAATTCAGTCAGTCACCCCTATTACTTTTCAGTTTCTTTCAACTATTTTTACAGGAACTGTTCCTAAGTTTGGATAAGACACAATTCTCTATGCCTTAACATACATGATTACATGGACTAATCATGGACAGCATCTAAAAGTAATTTATATATTCCTTTTATATACATTTAATTTGTCTCAAAGTTACCTCCTATACTAGTGAAAGTAGAGTTGATTATGTTGTTTTGAATTCATTGTATCTGTACCATACATTATTAGTACTGATTAAAAAGAAAAAAAAAAGAAAAAGAATAGGTACGAAATAAGGTGCTTGTTCCTCTCTCTCTTGATTTACATTCTGGGAAGGCAAACCAGTATTAATAAAATTCTTTTAGGAGAGACATCATTATTGCAGTTGTGGTAGAAAGGGTCTAATGACAGCATAAATTTAAAGTCCACAGAAGAACAAAAATAGGCAGAAGTCCAGAAGTTTATTTGCACTACAAAGGAGACCCAAAACCAAAAACCAGAGATGGCAGAAAGGACTGCTTCCAGATCCCAAAAGCCACCTAAATCTGGGATTTCACTGAAATTATTATGGCATTTGAGTTTTTGTCACTTTTACTATCATAGGAATGTTTTTATATTTAAAAAAAAAATGTGTGTCTTTAATCTGCATCACAAATACAAACATTAGACTTTTGGCAAAGATCATTTGAACAATAACCCATATATTATTTATTCAATATTAGCCAAACAGGCCTAATACTTTGTTCAAGTCATTGATCAACTATTACAGCAATAAGAAGGCCAGTAAAGAAAATTTATCTATGCAGCTGAAAAGAGAAAAAATATAAACCATATTATTTAACTTTTAAAATTCAAACAGATTCTGTAACATTGAGAACTGTAGTTTTTTGTTTGTTTGTTTTTGTTTTATTCTGGGGGAAAAAAAAAAAAAAAGTAGTTTCTAATATGGACTAATCATAGACAGCATCTAAAATTCATTTATCTTTACTGGTTCTGGGGGTAGATATATGAATCCAGCTGAGTTGACCTTGGCAGGATGCTGGATGCTCACCAGAGGCAGCATCACTCTCCTCTGCAAATGGACAGGGAAGAGAAAATGTAAAACAAAAGTCTCATAAGTTGAAACAAGGACAGGGAGAGATCACTCACCAATTATCGTCATGGGCCAAATAGACTCAACTTCAATAAATTCGCTCAATGTATTATTAATAAAAACAGAGTAGGGTAATAGGAAGTAAAAAACAAATCTTAAAACCACCTTTCCTTCAATCCTCCCTGTTCTGGTGCTCATCTTTACTCACAAATTTCTCAACCTCCCCTGCCACAGCAGTGATGCACATGAATGGAGGTTGTGATCAGCTCATCACACACCGCACCTGCCACTTCTTCCTCTTCCAGATGAGTATTCTTCACACTCTTCCCATGCTCCAGCCTGGGATCTCTCTCACAGGAGACAGTCTTCCATGAAATTCAAGTTCCAATTCCAGTGTAATTCCTTTCAACAGACTGCAGTTCTTCATAAATTGCTCCAGTGTGGGTCCCTTTCACATGGTGCAATCCTTCAGGAACAGACTGCTCCAACATGGACTGCCCCTGGGGTCACATTTTCTTCCAGGAGCCTTCTCCAGAGTGGGCTTCCCATGTGTCACAGTCTCCTTTGGGTACATTTGTCAGCTGCAGCATGGGGTCTTTCATGGGCTCTAGGTGGACATCTGCTCTACTATGTACTTCCATAGGCTGCAGGAGAATCTCTGCTCTGGCACCTGCAGCACTTTGTCTCCTTCCTTATCCACTAACCTTAATGTATACTGGGTTGTTGCCCTCATATATTCTCACATCTCTCCTATTACTGCTGTCCCACAGGTTGGTTTATTCCCATCCTTTTCTCAAATATGTTATGCATGAGGCATCACCACAATCACTGATGGTCTTGGCCTTGATCAGCAGCGGATCCACCTTGAAGCAGGATGGCATTGATTCTGCCAGTTGTGAGGGAGGTTCATAGCAGTTTCTCACAAAAGCCAACTCTACAGCTCCTCTGCTACAAAAGCCTAGCCATGCAAATACAATACACATAATTTTGAAAAACATATCAGAAGATCTTGAATAAGCATGAGAGGAATAATTACTTATATTTGTCTAAAGCTGCATAAAGTGAATGGAACTGAAAGAGCTCAAATGGAAATTTTCATTGTCTATTATGAAATAAAATGTATTAATGATCAAAATTACAAGATCAATAATTCATTGCAAGATTCTTAAATGGAGTAGTTAAAAACCAAGACTGAATAAAGTACTCATTTCTGCAAATAATTTGTTTGGTTTGTAATTTTAAAGTGGTGCTTTGCTTAAAAGATGTGTAAGTAATAAGGAGAAGGATGTCTGTTTGCCATTGCAGCACTGCTCTAAATGAATTCCTCCTCTCTTGAGCAGAGAAGAGAACTGAGAGCAGAAATGAGTCCTTGATGGGGAAAAGATGAGGAAAAGATGACCCTGGTAATGAGAAAGACTGTCAGTGGAGAAACAGGGGAACAAGCACTTAAAGGAAAAAAGCATAAAATGAGAATCAGATGAGGGAGGTGGAAAGAAAGAATATTTTCCAGTGAATTAGAGAGAACTGTTTAGACTTTGCTGATAAATAGAAAGCTGCTTCAAACTTCTGGAGAGATAACAAGTAAAGAGGAATTCATCTGTCCTCTAAGGGGACAATGAAAAAGTAAAAATAGTCTCTAAATAATTTATTTTAAAAGTTTTATTTTAAAGTTCATGTATTATTAAGTCATCTACTTCTGGATTAGGTTTTATTACAGACTAGTTTACAAAACTCAAAGAGGATTTGTTTGTTTGTTTCTACCAAGTGCTTACTTTAACAAAAAGCGACTAGTAAAACCACTTCAAGGTCCCAGGCTAGTCAGATATTGTGGTGATATGCAGAAACAGGAAGCACTAAAATGCCATGGGAAAAGCATTTTAGAGGACCCGTGGGCTGGGGTACTCTGAAAAACAAAATAGAGAAAAACAAAATTTTCAGTCTGATGCCAAAGAAATATGGTAATGTCATGGGCCTATTCTGTCAGCATCAAAATAGTGGAAAACCAGGATTTGGTGGCTGCTGCTACATATGTGAGACAATGGCTATAAGTTTTTGGGACTATTTCTATCTGATCTCTCCTGGTGGAGCTGGGGCAGAGCAAGGATGTTGTAAATTCTGCATGGTAGTTCCCATTACCTCAGTAACAGTGGAGGTTCCCATCACCACCACACTTATATTGGTGGCTGCTATAGATCTGTATTAGTCCATCCCACACAGGGCACTAAAATTCCTAGACAAGAAACCCTGAAAATGAGTGTACTTTCTCTTTGCTGAGCATTTCTTTGTATGAGAGTTTGCCTACCATATCTGTAAGTTAGAGATAACCAGTGCTTTTAAAGGTTGATCTGCTCAGAAAAAAGTACATTTTGAAAATAATCAGGTTTTTAAGGTTACTAAAAAACATGAGAAGAAGGACCCTTTTGTGATGAGCATACGTCTTCTCATATAGCCTGTTCAAATGCATTCAAGGTTTCTGAATAAAAATGAATTTTGATGGTTTTAGTCACAGAAGAAAAAGTCATTTATAGACCCTGTTTGATAGAATTACATGATTCTCTCACAGGATTCTACAAAATCCTCATCTAAGATCCCAGGAGGTTGCCAAGTCTCTCCATTCAATTGTAACCCTGAGCTGAGTATCCACAGAAGTATGCTAATTATATACAGGTGACCTTGGATTTTCTTCAAAGCTATGGTCTTAGAAATGAAATCTAAATATAGATTAAAAGTTCTGATTTACCAAATAAATCAAGCACTTGCTTAAATCCAATTTTAAAAAATGAAAGTTTCTTTGCTGAATCAGAATGGTAAAAAATTAGGCATAACTTTAATGGTTTTGTTGAATATTGACCTGAGAAAAACCCTCCTTTTAGCTTTGTGGTTTTGTTAGTTTGAGACTTACCAGATATGTGGTCATGTAGAAATTAAAAATTTTATAAAAAAATCTTTGAGGACTTTTTCCCCCTACATGAGAAGCTAATCTAAAATTAGCATTCTTATCTTTCATTCTATGGTACCAAAGTGAAAACTGCTTCATTTGGCTAGTTTTATATATATCTATATCTATCCTTTTTTTCCTAAAAAGCAGCCTTTATATTTCTCCAAAATATAAATTTGAGGTCTCTATTTCAGGAAATTGTGTAACAACTCCAAGCCTTATCATAATCTGAATGTTGTCTGAATCCAACCAGACAAGGAGCAAGGTCTTGTTGACAGAGCTTTAAACTATCTTGGATGGGGAAAAGAGGCAGAACAGGCTCACCAGTGATGAGCAATGAGGTGGTGTAACAAAACTTGAGGAAATGAGTATTAAAAAAGGCCCATTAATCTGCTTCACAAGGTGTTGGCCACAATGTACCACACCTTAAATATTTCTGCACCAATGTACACATCATGAGGAACAAACAACAGGAGCTCCAGGCTTTGGCTCAGTCCCAGAAATTTGATATCATTGGCATAAGTGAAACCTGATAGGATGAGTGCTGTGTGACTGGAGTGGCCAGGTGGATGGTGTGCTGGTTTTGTAATAACTGACATATAGTAAGCAGAGAAGAATCTGTTAACCAGTCAGTGGCTAGTTTGAATACTGACCACCTGTTAAATCAGTTGGGGAGCTGGATATGCCACTGTGAATACACATGTTAAAAGTTGGGAAACCCCAGGAAAAGATCTCTTTCCTTCCAGTCTGGGAAGCGGTAACAGGGCACTGGCGGCGTCGGCCCCGCTCTGCCACGCGGCCTGTGGGCCTAACCCGCCCCAGCCGAGCCCTGCCCCTGCTGCAGCCTTGGCAGGGCCGGGCTCGGCTGCTGGGCAGGGGTATGGGAGGAGAGAAGGCTCCATCCCGTCCGGATCGGGCCCGAGCAGCTGCTAATATCTTGCCACTAAGCTGCTTTCCCCCCTGCCCGGTGCCAGTGGCTGCCGGGCAGAGGAAGGAGGCAAGGCCCTCCAGCAGCGCAGTGCACTACTGCTGAGATCCTAGCCACTTCTCCTCCCACCAGGGGCAGCTCTGTAGCCATGCAGTGATCTTGCAGCTGGAATTGAATGCAGCTAGAGCCCCCGAGATCCTGGCCCCTGTACTGTAAACAGCTCCGGCCGCTGCTGCCGAGTAATCTTGTTGAGAGGCTGTTCCAGCGCGGTAAGAGATAGTGCAGCAAAAGACCATCATGACCCTCTGCAGGCCTTGGGCAAGATATTTACTCTATCCTTGCACAAATGAAACTTGCAAAACACTGAATCCTCTCTAAGTGTGAGAAAAGGACAAAGTGAAGATGCATAGAGAGACAATATGAAGACATCAAGGCCAGTGAAGGAGGACTCAGGTCCTAGATGAGAAGAGATTGAGAAGATGCTGGGCTTTAGACTGAAATTCTTTTTTAAGGCCATGGTGATGGACTGTGATAAACTAGAATATCCCTTTCATTTGTAGAAAACATGGATGGAGGGATGAAGTATTCAAAATTGCAGACATGAACAAAGGCATATGTTAAGTAAATGTTGAAGAAGTTGTGATGCCATAAGAAGCTTGAGCAGAGAGGGAGTGATGAGATGAAGACCTGCCCCAAGGAGAGACATCTCATTATGTTCCTAGAGATGAAGATGATCTAAAAAATAAATGAAGAGAACCTTTGCTTTTACATAGCTCATCCTTAAAATAGTACCCCGTGAGTTTATATGGCTCATAATGCAGTTATGGGAAGGCTTCATGACATAGGAAGGACTTAAAGAATACAGCTTCCCGGACAGCTGCTATTTGTGAGCATTGAAGCCATGAGAGAACTGTTTTTACTGGGGAGATGTTTCCATGGCATGGCAAAAAAAGATTTTGCTTTCTAAAGAACTAATGGAAGATTATTCTAGAGGTGGTAAACTGACCTGGGTTCCAAGTTTTGTCTTTATGCATTGTCAATGAGAAGGGAAAGAAAAGTGGAGAGAGGAAGAATATTCTGTAGGTTTTATTCTGATTCTTATTAATTTTTTCTCTCTTATAGTTTTGTTAATAAAGCTTTTTTTTATACCCTTTAAATTTTTGAGCCTGCTTTGCTTTTCTCCTAATCCTATCTCACAGCAAGAAAAAGAATAAATAATTCTAGTGAGCACTCAACCCACCACATTTAATTGGTATGTTGGCTGGGAAACAGAAACTGGTGAACCAAAACCACTACAGATGGTTAAAGGCTCTTTGGGAAGGATAGTAAAGGCAGAGGAGGCAGAGAGGTGGCACTATCTGTTATAGAAGTTTTAGAATGTATATAACTCACAGTTGATAAAGGCACAGTTGAGAGCCTCTGCACAAAAATCAAGTGGCAAACAAATGGTGCAGGTGTCATTGTGGGAGTCTACCACAGACTTTCTAGCCAGGGTGATGACACTGATTAATTATTCTTAGGGGAACCAAGGGACACTTCCAAGGCAACTGCCCTTTTTCTTATAGAGAACTTAAATTTGCCAGAAATTGTGAGCATCAAACAACTGATATAAGCTGGGTCAGAAGATTCCTAAAAAGGTTGAGTGGCAATTTTACAGAACGGGTCTTAAGGGAGCCAGCTGGGAAAGATGCTCTCCTTGATCTACTGCTTTTCAAAAGAGAGGGTCATGGAAAGTATGTGGAGATTGGTGGCCATTTTGGCCACAGTAATCACAAAGTATTTGAGTTTAAAGTCTCTTTTGACAGGAGAAAAAGTGCCAGCAAAACCTCAGCTCTGGATACGGGGAGAGCAGACTTCAGTCTGCACAGGGATTTAGTAAGTAAGGTCCCCTGGGAAAATCTTTTTGCAGGTACTGGGGTCAATCAGTGCTGGTCACTTTTTAGACATTATTTCTGAAGGGCACAGGAGCAGGCAATTCCCAAATATCAGAAGCCAAGCATGCAAAGCAATAGGTCAGCTTGGCTGAACAGGGAGTTTCTCTCCCAAATAAGACAAAAAAGGGGGTGTATGCCCAGTGGAAGCAAGGTCAGGTGACATGGGAAGAATACAGAGATGCTGCTCGCCACTGTAGGGAAAAATTCATGTGGCCAAAGTTCGGCTGGAGTAGAAGCTTGCCAGAACTGTGAGAGACAGTAAAAAGAGGTTTTCCAAATCTCTTAATGGCAAAAGACAGTGTAGAAATAACATTGGCCCATTACGGGATGGTGATGTCCACCTCACAGAGATAAGGCAGAGGTGTTTGATGCATTCTTTGCCTCTGTCTTCAACATGGATTATTGTCCAAGGCAATGTCAGTGCCCTGAGCTGGAGAACCATGACTGCAAGAACGACCAGTTCCCAACTGACCCTGAAATTGTGCGGGATCTGCTGCTCCAGTTGGATCCCTACAAATCTATGGGGCCTGATGGGATTCATCCAAGAGTCCTCAAATGCCAGATGATGTCATGGCAAAAAGCCTTCTCAATGATTTTTGGTAGTCTTGGGATCTGGAAAGGTCTCAGCTGACTGGAAGCTGGTGAAGGCTGACCTGATTTTTGAGAAGGGCAAGAAGGACCACCCTGGATGCTACAGTCGCATGCTGTCAGTCCCATTTCAGTGCCTGATAAAGTTATGGTAGAGATTATTCTGGAGATGTTGAGAAACACCTGAAAGACAACACAGTCCTTGGTCACAGCCAGTGCTGCTTCATGAGAAGAATGTCCTGCTCATCAAACCTGTATTCATTTTATGACAAGGTAACCCACTAGCTGACCAAGGGAAGCCAGTTGATCTAATCTGTTGGGATTTCAGAAGAGCTTTTCATAGTCTCTCACAGTCTTTCTTTTTGCTGGACAAAATGCCCAGCATTCAGGTAGATGAACACAATATGTGATAGGTTTATCTGGCTCATGAGTTGGGCACAAAGGGTTACAATGAATGGGGTGACATCATACTGTTGACCTGTCACTGGTGGCGTTCCGCAGGGCTCCATCCTCAGTCCTGCGCTCTTCGACATCTTCATAAATGGCTTGAACACCGGATTGATAGGAATATTAAGCAAGGCCACAGATGATACAAAACTGGGAGAAACTATTGACTCCCTCAAAGGCAGGGAGGCCCTGCAGAGAGACCTCAACAGATTAGAGGGCTAGGCAATAACCAACCATATGAAGCCCAAAAAGGAAAAGTGTTAGATTCTGCACCTGGAACAAGGCAACCCTGGATGTACAGTTCTGTGATATATTAATCAAATGCAGGGATGTGGCTTTAAAATATGAAGACATCATCATATTTAAGTTTAATTTAATACTAGGTGGAAAAATAATTAAATGTAATATGCTTCTTAAGAAACAATTCTTCAGAGAAGTGGTGATTAGATATTGGAATGAGCTGTCCAGGGAAATGATGGAGTTACCGTGCCTGGAGGTATTTAAGGAAAAACTGGATGTGGCCCTTAGTGTCCTAGTTTAGCTGACGTGGTACTGTTTGATCAAAGGTTGGATGTGATGATCTCAGAGGGCTTTTCCGACTTAACAGAGCTCATGATTCTTAAAAAAAGAAAAAAAAAAAAAGGTAAAAAAAAAGTTTTCCTTTTGATTCATTAGTATTTGTTCTGATTTTCCTGTTATTTTCATTGTTCTCTTTTTAGTCAAATGTCCAGTGTGATTGATTTGCTGTATGGTGCTTGGTTGGCAGAGAGAAGCAATTACAAAGAACAGTTATTTAGAAGTACATTTTGTATGAATGATGCAAGCTAATGTCATCTTTCTAGCTTTCCTATTACTCATGTGCTAGCTAATTATCCATATGTCACAGTATTTTGAAAAACATGTTCAAAACAATTTTGCTTCATTCTGTCTATTCTGGTTTTCCACAGAAGATGTGGACTATTTTAGGACATGAAAATGTGAATGTTAAAAAAAAAAATATTGAAGGGTCATGAAAAATAATTTCTATAATTATTTGTATCTGTGAGGACACCTGACAGTACAGGTTGTACTGACTCACAGCTTTAGCATGCATGTGTCAGCATACATTTGTTGAGGTCATAGAAATTATGCTGCCTTGGAATCATATTTGTAAAAGGGGAAAGGATGCCACAAAACAGTGAAAATTTGAAAAAAATATGAGAAGCCACAGTGTAAACAACAATGCAAGAGAAGAAAGAGAGAGGTACTCTGATACAGGAGCAGATACTCCCTTGCAGCCCATGAAAGACAGCACAGCAGAGCAGATATTTTCCTGTCTGTGAAACATTTTGCACTGGAAAGAGTTTTTCCCCTCCAGAACACAGAAAGGAGCACTGTACATCCATTGTTTATTTAAGTTCTTCCTTAGGAAGGGCCTAATGGAGGCTGGGGAAGAAGTCTCTTAGAAAACAGTGCAGAAAAGGACAATCCTGTTCCCCTTACTGGGGTCAACAGTGGTCAGTGCAGACAAGCTGGACCTTGATGGCAGTGTTGTAGTAAATATGGTGGTGGAGTTCACACAGATAATGAATCTAGTATTAATAACAGTTTGTTTACCTACCCCTAAGTCAGCTGATAATGCCAGTCTTTGTACATGGATGTCAACATGACTCAAAAGTATAACAAATAATTTTACAGACAATACTGAATTGGGAGGAGCTGTTGACTTGCTTGAAGGCAGAGAAGATCTGAAGAGAAACATAAAAAAATTAGAGGGCTGGGCAATCACAAATGAAGTTCAACAAGGGAAAGTGCCAGATTCTGCACCTGGGACAGCAACTCTGGTTATGTGTGCAAACAGGGGAATGAAATGCTTGAGAGCAGTGCCTGCCATGGAAAGGCACCTGAGGTCACTGCTCTCAGGCACAAGATGTGGTTCTTGGGGCTACTCTGTGAAGGGCCAGGAGCCTTTGATGATTCTAGTGGTCCCTTCCAAGTCAGGATATTCTATGATGTTATGTAATTAGCCATTTGGTTAACATGGGCACAATGTAATAATTAGAGCCGGAATTCTTTAAAAAAGACATGAAGGATGTAGACTAAATATGTTGCTTATAGTTGGCCACTAGGCAAAATAAATGACAGCTCGGTATGGGATGCCAAGTGTAACTGTATTCTCCAGACAGTTCACAAGCCCATGGGGATGGAGCCCCAATGACACTACACACTGCTCTGAGGTACCATAGGAAACCTGTGAGCACTAGCACTCTATGGAAGTGAGGATGTTTACACCCTAGAATACACTAAGCCACTAAGTGCCTCTTGTGTATCAAACGTTCTGACAGATACTAATGAGTGTCCCAGTGCATGAAATAGCAGCTCATTTAATTGTCCACTATACTGCACATTTAGTTGACAGAGAGATAAGGGTAAAGCATGTCCCCCCCACCCTCCCCCCCCCAGGAACTACCTAACAGATTGGATGAAAAGATGCAGCTAAGATGCCCCTGTTGTGGCTATATCCACCAGCTCAAGAAGTGCTTCATGCAAAGCTACTTAAGTAACACCACCAGTTATTTAAAATACTCCATCTTAAACTGTCTTAAACTGCCATTAGAAAGTTCATTGTTGTCCTCTCACAATTACCCCCAGGCTTGTGACAAACGTGTTTTGGGTGATTATTTTTCCACTGGATGTTTTTGAGTGATCCTTTAACCCTTTTGAATAAAGTGCACCCACTTTCTGATTACTCTTGAGGGAGAGGCCTCCCATGAGAGTATGAGTTTATGCATGCTTTGGATCATCATCCTTGTTCAGGTGGTAACTGCATCCCTGACTGCTACACCAAACCTGTAACCTGTAAAATGTCAGAGGAGTGTCATTGTGGTTACCCTCCTTGTTTATTAGCTTTTCCCCGTGATTTTCTGAGTTCATTATCTGTGTGAAGTTGTTTTTGTGCACTTATCTGATATGTTAATGGTAAGGTAAAAAAGAAAGAAAGGAAAAAAAAAAAAAAAGAAATCATACTTATTACATTTTCGCCCCAAATAATTTACTTTTGTTTTTTCAAACACAAAAGTAACATGCATGTTCAAGCTTTTCAAATTCTACAAAACTCTTTTGTTTTGCTTTTCATTATTATTTAGCCTCCATCTGAACATTTTGCTTATTTCTACTTTTAAATAAGACAAAGAGACTATAAAGATCTGCTGTCAATAACCGGTCCTGTTAAAAAGTATCTGCAACCTTCAAAGGCTAAGAAGGTTGTGGAACTTGGCAAGTTAATAAGCAGAAATGCAAGCTTGCCAGGCTGTCAAATCCAAAATCCTTAATACTTTTTGCATGCTTCTTTTCGTCTACCCTTTTTATCCCCCCAAACAAACAAACCCCAAAAAACAAACAAACAAAAAAAAACCACCCCCAAAAAAAACCCAAAACAAAAAAACCCCAGCTGTTCAATTTGATTAGTCTATCTTTCTTTTTCTCTTCAGCTGTCCTCATGTAGAACTTCCAGAATACAATATAGAGAGGAGATTATCTTATTCCACATAGGGCACTTAAAATATATGAGTTTTTTTTTTAAATCAGTGTAGAGAATTTTACTAGAAGAATACTGACACATTTTAGATACTATGTCCTATTACAGACAAAAACTTCCGCACCCCTTACATATAGAGACAAATATTTAATTTCTAAGTCAAAATATAACAATTATCATTACTTATCTACAAAAGATATTAGTGAATATTTAATAAACTATTACAGAAAATCTTCATTAATGATACCTTTGTGAGTGTTAAACAAAATATGTGACAAAGGCTATTCGCTCATCTCTGGTGTTGTGTGTTCCTGCCCATATCTCTGGAGCTCCCTGGCTGACTGCAATGGTTTTCCTCAACATGGAGTCATGGATGTTGCACTGGGGGTCAGTGCCTTTGGCCCATGACTCCTTTCATTATATGTTTCTTCACACACATTTTCTGTCCACCAGCTGCCTTTCTTTTCCTTTTCTCCAGGCAACAGCAGCCCAATCATTACAAAAATATCTGATCACAATTTTAGACACTGAGAATAACTGGGGTGTGAAACTTAGTGTTTTGTTCATGTTTTTTTGGTAATTTGTAATTCAAACCTATTTTTAGGTCCTACTTTTCAAGATTTAATCTGCTAATTCCTTCAAAGGGAGTGAGTTTCCACATATCCTGGGATACTTCCATTGTGATCACTGAAGCTGCTATTAGACTATCCATATAATTCATTATTTTTGTGCATTTTCACCACATTTTTTAATACTCCAACCACATTTTAGATTGTCGTAAAGCATTTATAATTTGGGGGGAGGTGGGCTTTCTGGGTTTGTTTCTTTTTGGCGTTATTTGTTGTTGTTGGTTTTTGGGTTTTTTGTTGCTGTTTATTTGTTGTTTTGTTTTGTGGGTTTTGTTTTATTTTGTTTTTGTTTTGTGGTGGTTTTGGTGGTGTGGGGTTTTTTTTGGGTTTGTTTGTTTGTTTGTTTGTTTGGTCAGGTGGTTGGTTGGTTGGTTTGTCTTGGTTTAATTTTTTTGAGGACTATATCATCTCCAGAGATTTCTTCCAATGTAACATTATTTTTTGGTCCCTGACTCAGAAAAGTCCTTTACATACTTCATCTCTCTGGTTTTGTAGGTCTGATGATTATCTGAAACTTCTAATCCCATTCTTCTTTATTCCTACTTATTTCTGTCACATTTCTGCAATGAGAAGCTGATAGGTATGATCCTAAGGGGAAGGTCATTTAAGCTATCCAAAAAAAAAAAAAAAAAAAAAAAAAAAAA
>VWYN01014011.1:66951-80234 GCA_013400075.1 Hippolais icterina | reverse complement strand
AAAAAAAAAAAAAAAAAAAAAAAAAAAAAAAAGACATTACATCTTAGGAAAAAGACTTTACTAATACATATATTTTCATTCTTCCCTTTCCTTTCCACATCTTTTGTGAATCCATCTTCCCATTAGGGAGTTAAACAAGATTGCAACTTATTTTCATTTCTGAGGCTTGAAGGAGAAATCTAGTGCAATCTGCCAATTTTTCACCCTTGAAGAATTCAGACACTAAATGTGCAGCTTTGAGTTAAACAATGGTTAGAAATGACAACAGCATGCTGTTGTTCCTATGTCACACCAGTGGATTACTAAGCAGGATTTTGGGGATAAGGATGTCTCTGCTGGGAAAGCCAAGGGAATTGATAGGTCCAAGCTAATAATTGGTACTAAATAATCTGTTGCTTAGCTATGTGAAAAAGAAGCAGAGGAGATTATTTAGGAAGGCTAAGTAAAAAGAAGGAATCTGTTTCAAACATGTTAGAACTGAAATAGATTAATCTGCAAGTATATATTTGTCATGTAGCTTCTTGTGATACCAAAGATACAACTGGTGACTTTCAGAATTCTAAATTCTATCTTATATCCCCTTAGAAACATTTGTGATTACCCTTTGTAACAAGAAAAAAAAAGAAAAGGTATAATATGTTCAACCTCTTGGGTTTTTTCATTATTAAATTCCATGTGAATATTATCAATTGTAAAGTGCTTACTCCAATTACTTATTTGCTAAAATGTTCTAATAAAAAGAGGCAAATTTTCATCATATATAGATTTCCAAAGTATGTTGAAAAATGTACCATGCAGATTTATATTACAGTGTCACAGACATCTCTAATAAAATGCCTTGAAAATTGTAATTTCTAGTTGTGTATTAATTAAACTGTGAAGGAAATTCACTCAGTTTGCGCTTAGTTTTGATAGTGCACTTCTTACTAACTATAATAGAATAAAAGGCTTCTTTTGTCATTTTATTGTGTTGCAAAGGAGGAGTTAAGGAAAATTTACTGCCTTCTGTACACAGAGAGAGGAAGTAATTTTCTGCCATGATTACCCTGGCAGGAGACAAATAAGAAAAAGAAAAGCGTAAACTGGATGCTTTCCAATTTCACTGTTCTCAAAATCTGGCTAGGTGATTTAAACATGGTAGGATTTCAGATTTTTGTTCTTCATGTTTTCCAATCTTTTCCTCGTTTGACCTTGCTAAATATAAGGATGTAATCTCTTTGGCTGTTCCTTACCAGCAGTTTTCTGTATTACCCATTCTAACGTCAAAATGTTTTTCATTTTGCAAACATACAGTGACAAATAGCTTAGTTTATGCTCCCTGCCAGCATTTAAGCAGGTAACTTGCAAACAGTCAGCTCAGCAGATGGTAAGGCAGGTAAACATGTCTGTTAATCTATGGAAAACGTAATCAGAATAGATGGTAACAGGATGACTGCTAAGAAAAATGTGAAGTACTGATTTCTCCATACAAATGTTAGTCTGCTCTAATTTCATTTACTTTAAACTTAATTTTCTGTGAAGTAGACTTAAAAATCTACATTACCTGAAGAGTTAATTCATGGTAAGAATAAGCATGTATAAAAATTGGTCATTTCAGTCAGAATGAAATAAATCTTTGCAAAACACAAACCCTTTTGTATACAGAAAATGTAACCTTTAGTTGAATTTTTTGGGGGAGAGCCATAATATTTTATTTGCAAATAAAAGTAGTCAATGTTTGCTTGCCTTTGGACCTTATTTTCTCTAGTTGTAGTTTAGAAATTAAAAATTATTATCTTCCTCCTCTCCTCGTCCTCCATTTTAACTCATGTGCAAAAGAATGCCGCATTTCTGTTGAGTACAACGTGCCTTACATCTGTTCTCTTCTTCGGTAACAGAGGTGGAAAGTATCTTGATTTTCCATGGAGAAAAGAACCAAACACCTCCTACTTTAAATTTCTCCAAAGAGCTTATACTGAATAACTAAGGTCTGAAGTGACCTGCTTATTGATAGCAAATAGTGATTATATGCTTCTGCATGAAATTTTCACACAAATTCCTTTTGAACTGTGCTTGCCATCATCCATTCGAACCCATAAAATACTACAAATCCAGGTGTATCTGAGAAGAAAATGGGGGGAAAGCATGATTCTCTTTTCCTTTGTAAATGCCTATTGGTGTCAATTTTAGTAAAATTAGTGTAGATACGATAATATAAGGGTTATGTGGATTCATTGGGTCTCTTGTGTATTATTCCATCTAAATAAATCACCTCGTGTTTTTAAGCAATAGCTGGTGTTACTCATGAACATTATCATTAGTCTGCACATTGCTTCATTTCCCTTTTTGCAAGACTTAAAACATTTCTAAATGCCTCATTATGAATCAGAAAAAGGTCAAATGCAAATGAAACTCTTTGAAAATAATGAGGGAGACATGACTGAACTGTGTTTTATCTACACTCCTTTAAGACAGGTAAGCACAGTGAAAAACATGGGAACATTTTTGTAGCACTCAGTTTCTTGCAAATATGACATTTTAGCTGAATAAAGAAAATCTCATTGTAGAATAGCTGCACTTTCTCTTGGAAATTTGTTAACAATACGGTTTTTGTTTTATTTAGTTTGGAAAGGGATTATAAAATTTACTTCATCATAATACACTGTGCAATATGATAAAGTGAGATTTAACTTACAAATTATCAAAATAAGCCATTATTAATAATAAATTGAAGTAACTATGTAACAAATCCTTTATGTTGAGTTTGGTTGCCCAAATATAAGGTTGTAAAATAGCTAATTTGCCTCACAAATTTCTGAAAGTCAAGTTTCATATGGTTTGGGTGTTTTATTTGTTTGTTTGTTTATTTGTTTGAAGATTTCTCTAGTCAGATAAAGAAAAACATAGAAAATATATTTTTTTAGACAAATTTACCCTAATATGTGTACAAGAGGAAAAATAATTAGGGACATGGAAACTAGAGTACATAAAAATACTCAATGTGATTTAGTATATTACTAGGTATTTTAATTTTAATGAGTAAAGTAATAATACTGAAATTAAAATCTTAGAATATGCACTTCTCAAGTGAGTAAGGAAGAATTGCATATTTGAACCTTGTATTAATGGAGAAAAAATATTTCAGCAATATGACATGGGAAGACCATTGAATTTATGATACAAGATTGTTTGATTTCCAGTGAAATTTTATCACAGTATTTCACAGCTGTGAAATTTATTATAAGTAAAAAGATCCTACCATCTATATTCCCTCTGGCCAGATTAAGTTCACTGCACCCCCATTTCCACAAAAAAAAAGGGGAAAGTTATGGTTTTATTTTTGAGAAAAAGATTAAGGGTTAAACTTTCTGCTTTCAGGGGTAATATTTTCATTGTCGATGAAATTTTGAGGTCTTTCTGTGCTAGAAGAGTCAGGAACATATTAAAAGTGCAATGATCATTTTGCTTTACTGTATTTCTTTGCTTTACCCTGAATTTTAGGTTGTGGGGTTTTTAAAGTTAATTGGAGGTCACTGGTGACTGAAATTTATTGTTAATTGAGGGTCTGTAAGGAGGAATTTAATTGACACAGGACACTTCCCAAGGGGTAATTATTCTTATCCTCTAAACAATCATTATATTTTGTGCTAGTTTCCAGTCTCACTGGCAGTGTCACCAGAGGTCATGAATTGAAATGGTGTGAGTAGAATCTAAGTTACACTTAGTTACATTTGTGGTTATTAAAGAAGAAAAACTGTTTGTCAGATTTTTATTTTCCCATAGATTCATTCTTAGTTCTGCATTTGGGGCTCCATTTGTATTCTGTGTGGTCCACATGAACCTCCCCCTGTAGTTCCTGCCAGATATAAAGTCCCATATTTTAGAATTGTTGTAAGATAAAGAGATAGGAAAGAATGTTGAGAGTGTATATCCATATTTTGAAGAAGAACAGCTGTTGCTAAATGACATCTTTTCCTCTTTAAAATGCTTGTTTAGGAGAGACACATGGATACTTTCAAATCCTTTAGAGCTTTTAAAAAGAGCTTGTGCATAGTTCATATGCCAGACCCATTGCTTATGTTTGATGCCAAAGCATGATCACAAGAAAACTCGCATTGTACATGATAATCTCTAAAAATATTGTGCTGAACATATCTCTGTGCCAGAACATCGGCTTGTGCCTCCCCCTGTAGAGTGGCATTCACATTCTGGCATCCTCTGTTTTTGAGCAGGCACTAGAAGTTGTTGAAATAAAGGATGGAAAAGACAAGGAAAGGATGGAGATGGAAAGGCAAGTCTTGCAGTTTGCAGCTTAGATGGAGAATAGTCCTAGGAACAGTATCTCTGTCAGATCCTAATCATGTACAAGCAAATATCTTCAGGCGTCTGGAAATAGTAGTCAGTTTTTACTGCCCATTTCCATATTGAGAAGTTCAACCAGAAGTTCACTCATTTTATAAAAAGGTGGCACTGGAAATGACCTTTTTTATTGCTTTTACTCAAGGTAAAAGGGTCTGCTTGTAATACCTTTATTCCTGAGACTATGGTGACAAAGCATGTTATAATCACATCAACACACACACACAGACACTCACACACACATAAGGAAAAAAAAAAAGTATCTAAGAATGGAAATTAAAATACTGTAAATGTTGCCCGTCCATGTATGTCTCCAGTGTGATTACTGAAGAAATAGGTACAATAGTTTCATGATGGAGTAGTAGTCCATGAAATACTTTTGTTAGATTTTCTTGAGCTCAGTCTACCTCTGAATGAAGAGCCGTACTGCAAAAGAGGATGAAGTCAGAGGAACGGTTTGTGCTTCAGTTGCCTCAGTTTCTCCATCTGTATGTTTGTGAAATGATAGTAGCTTTAAAGGCTTTGAAGGCTTGAGGTATACTTCCAGCATGCAGGACAGAAAGCATGATTCTTGCTGTTTTTGTAACACATTAATATCACTAAAGAGGCCATGCCCTTTTTTGAAGATATCAATATGCAATAGCAAAATATTTTTTAAAAAGTATGTTTGAAAGTAAAACCCCTTTTGCTAAGTTAGAAGAAACGATATGACATTTCAAAGTAGCAATAGTACATCATGCCACCCCAACTTGTATTACTAAACTTTGAAACACTTGGACATTTTAAAACATCAGGTCTGGATGTAGCAGCATCAGAGTCCTGATTCCACAGAGTTAGACTGGGAACACGGGAGTTCTCTGTCCTCTTGGCTCAGCAGCTTTGCTGTTGCAGGTATAAAATGAGAGAGAGGTAAACTGCAAATTGTGTAAATAGAAAACAGGTGAATGTCATCTGCATTTATTCTTGAATACTTGCTGTGAATGCACGTGAAAACTGTGCTTCATCTTTGTACCAGTCCTTTGAGTCTCTAACTGAAAGATCAACTTAATTTTGAAGAAAATTTCCCAGAGCTCCCAATGTCACTATCTATAATATAGACGCTAATTTAGAAATACTGTTACAAGAAGTAAAAATAAAAATTTGTAAAGCTCAGTACTTTAAATTAAATTTTAGGGCTTTTATTAACAAGGTATAGAATGCTAGTTAATGGAAATAAGTGAACATGCTAAGTCTATAATATTAGAAAAAAAAATTGGATATTAATTTTCCTTTGGGAGGTTGCAGAGCAGGAGGAACAAACTAACCATATTTGTATGCATGTATATGTGTTCCTAATAAAATTCTTTATCTGAAACTTTAGTAATATAGTTGCATTATGACAATAAAATTTTGGTTAAGAGGTTTTCATTCTTCCTCATCTCTCCAAAAACTAAAAGAAAATAATTTAGAGAAATTGGGAATCTCATTCTTTTTTTTTTGCTTTTCATTTTCCTTTTTCATCCTGTTGTTTGAAGTGTGATTTTGAGAAAAAGAAAGTTTCCAAAGGTCAAGAGATTAATTGATGTTTGATGAAATTTAAAAGAACAGAAAGTCTTTGCAGATTCCATGTGAAGTAACTGCAAATTAAAGACAATCAATGGACAATATAATGTTCCTTTAACCTACTGAAGGTAAAGCCCTAAGTCCTCCTGAACTAAAGATTAGAATGAAAAAGATGTATCAAAAGCACAGATGACAGTTAGAAAAGTTATGTTGGTCTACAAGTTATGCATAAGGAAGATAGAAATACAGTCAATAAGAAAGAAAAAAGACAAATGCAGTACCAAGTATTGTATACATGATTTGCAGAGAATATTATGGGGTTTGGTATTTATGTTCATGGGAAAAGTGGCTTAAAGGGCTTTCAAAATTATATTGGAACACCAAGATTTTTGAGAAATGTAAGTGGATAATTTGTCATGCATTGTCTTCAGTCATTTTCTTTCTTACTGAAAGTTAACCTCATCTTCTCTTAAAGAGAATTTTTTGGTTGAGAATATTTGGTTTTTTTAGAGAAAATATTTATCAGCCATTTGGAAGTAGGAAAATAGAGAATAAATGCTCTTTAACATGCATTTACATTATTTATTTAAGCAGATGAACACTGACAATTTGAATACTAACTGTTGAAGTAAGAAAATATTACTCTCGGAAAGAAGTCTATAAAATAATGGAGGTGGAGGGATTTAATTGGACAAAACATCATTAGCAATGGAATCATAGAGTCACAGAATAATTTGGGTAGGAAGGGACCTTCAAAGATCATCAGTCATGTCTTTGAGTACTGCTGCAGGTACAAAAATGTATCCATTCGCTGTTATCACATGAACAACAGAAGGTCAAGAAAACCATCTGCAAATTGTTTCAGAACCTTGTGCTCTGGAAGCAGGACCTTATTGAACTTACTGCTTTAGTTTAATACTGTCCAGTTTATGACCATCTGTTCTAGTAGGTTTCTGTTTATGCCCTCATTAGCTGAACCACAAGCTTATTTGTTTTTCTTCACATTCTGCTTTTCTTACATGAAATGAGCTCTACCACAGTGTTCCTGTTAATAATTTGCAGATATTACTTGCTAGATTTAAGTGTCTTTAATCCTGACTGATGAAAATTCAGTGGATAATTCTAGAACGGGTTTACATGACAGATGACTGTGCTGTTGCAACAGTCAGACTCTGGTATTGTGATAAAATTCAGAGGAAATACCTAATATACATTTTTTTTCTCTTTGGGCTCATCAGTGAAAATATATATCCCATTATATTGCCTTTTGATATTGATTTACAGATATTTTGGTCAAATTCTCCATTAGTATCACAACCATGCTAGTTTTTTTTACAAAGACTGACACAAACTGTGGACAAGTATAAAATGCTACATGGTAGGTTATCTGTGTGGTGAGTTATAGATAATTTCTCAGGTAGGGCTGACTGGAAACTTTGGACAAATACCTGTATTTTACTGGCACCTATACCAAGAAAGTTGATCAAATTGTGGCTTTTATTTGGTGGGAGAAGAAGAAGACGAAAGCTACCTATTCTGTTGTTAATTGGTTACTGATGAGAATCTTCTCTGTTCTCAAGAAACATCATTGCAAGAAACAGTAGATTTTTTTTTTTCCCCCCAAGGAAATGCTGCACCATTTATAAGGATGAAAGAGTAAAGATCTCTTTGGAAAACAGTTGATTAGAAGAATTCTCTGAACATATAGCAATATCTTTTCAATTGAAAATGTTTGAGGAAAATAAAACTCTAAATTATATTTTTTCATATCCTTTGATTTGAAAGAAAAATAAAAGCCAATGACTATAGCATCATTTCTGAGAAGTCATCAGCCTTAAGGAAAGAGTTGTCTTGTTAGTGTTTATTTTTACAGTAAAGAGCTTCATGTCCTTCAGGAACTGTTCTTACTGCTTTTTATTTTCGTAACCACCATAGCATTTCTCCAACCATTATTACAAACTGATGTTATCATAACAATTATGCAGTTCTTCTCAAATGGAGGAAATGTACAGGTCTTGTATCATTAGTGTGTCAATTCTTTCACCTAATAAGTTCAAAATAAAGGAAATGGACTTGTTGTTCTCCAAAATCCTTGGTGGGGTGCTGTGTAAAATGAAGTCCAAATTGAATCTAGAATTGCTTCTAATTAANACACCTACAGTTAATTAAATGACACATAAGCAAGTGTAAATAAAAAAATTTTTTAAAAAAAAAAAAAAAAAAAAAAAAAAAAAAAAAAAAAAAAAAAAAAAAAAAAAATCAGTTTTTCATATTGAAATATCTGTATACACAGAACAGTTTTTACTTCAGTCTTGTCCCCAGCAAAACATGAACAAATAGGGAAAAAGGAGATTTGTTCCAAGATCTTAGATCTGTGTTATTTCTCTTATGTTGCAAGTTCATCAGCATCATTGTCCATCTGTTACCCTGATGGTAGATAAATACTGTCATAAATATATTGATAAAAATTAATTTTTTTGAAATATAAAAATTCTTCATAGATACACACAAGCTGTGTGCTAGTAAAATTTGCCTGTCTATTAATAAATTAATTCTAGAGTATTCCACATTTTTAACTATAGATAAAAAGCAGCGAGATCAATTCCTTGGTAGAACAATTCTCTCTCCACTAACTATTGAGGAAGTCTCTGCAGCCGACTTAACTCCTAAGTTCTGAATATTGGAAATAGACATAATTTTCCCTTACATTTAAACCACTTTAGCCTGAAAAACTATAATATTGCTAGAATTTTTTTAATTCATCAAGCTCCTAACTACTGGTAGATTAAAGACATAGGTGGATTCAGTCCTAAAATTTCCTTCTTTCAATATATATGTCTCAGTGTTTCTAGAAATACATTTTTTAATCTTCGTTTTTATTACATTGTATCAGTTCTTCAGTTCTTCAGAAACCATGGGGGTTTTTTTTGGTTTTTTTTGGTTTTTTTTTCCCTCTACATGAGTTTTACTTTAAATCATGACCTTTTCCGAAGAAATTCACACTTTTCATGTTAGATGAAGTTCGTGACTGACTGGCCTCCATAGATTTTCTTATTATTACACTAAATTAAATGCCAACTCTCTCCCAGCAAGTATATATATTGCATTAGACATGTTAAAAAAAACTTAAAAGGAAGATGCTTACCTGCCACCTAAGAACTCCAAAATCTTTCCCTTTGGAAGGTGCAGACTCCCACGGATATGAAACAGAATCTGAATTATTCAAAAACTTCAAAATGATCTGGGGATACACATTCTGTTAATGTTTAAATTAAGATAGCTCTGAAGTATTCTTTTTGAAAGGTCTGCAGCAACAAAACAAAAAGAGCATTACCCAAGATTGAGAAAAGATTAGAAGGTGAATTATATGTGTAGGAATATTGCACAGATATTACTTAGTGTATATGATATTTGGGGGAGAAATAGAAATTTCTTCCTCAGAAGCAACAGCAGAGAAAAGCTGAAAACCAAAAGCTATCACCTGGCAAATCCAAGGGTATGACTGTTTCTAACTGTTTTGGATAAGGGTTTCTGTGGTCATAGTTCCAAAACCCTTTTTATCTGATTTGTGCAGTGATCAGGATTAAAACCAATTTTGTCTAAAAAAATGGGACTGCATAAGATTAAAGTTTCTCAGAGGACTTTTCTCCTTATAATTGATAAAATCTGCTGGATTTCAAATGTTAGCTAATAGCATACATCCAAAAGAGCAATATTCTCATGCTTTTAGCAAATCACCATGACTGACCTCCTTGGATTTCCCATCTAGATTATTTTATACACATGATGTGGGCAATATTATATTCCATTTGAAGTGAAGTGACACATTACTGAAGTTGCTGACTTCAAACTGATATTTAAGCTCCCTATGGCAGCTTTAATTAAGCACAGTAGAAAAATAATAAAAGAAAGATAAGAAATAAAATAAGTTTCTTATTATAAGGTTACCAACACACATAATCTAAATAATTTATTAGATTAGTTTCAGAAACCAAGGGCATGAGACAAAGCTTTGCATTACTTGAAATTATTTTGAATATTGCAAGTTGGAACATCAGGATTCTTTAGAAATAGAACTGATTGTTTTCTTAAGGCTTTTTTTTTTTTTTCCTAAGACAGCAACTTTTATAATAACATCAGTTTTACAAATTATGGAGAATTTATAGTCTTGTGACACTATAAATATCCTTAGCTTATATCCCTATTAGTTTTAAACACAGGAATATCACAGACTTCAAGATAAATACCTATTTTATTTCCAGATGTTCTTCATTTCATCAGGATTAAGGTTTTTGAAGACAGATTGTTTCTCCCTTTCCATAACTGTTCTTCAGTACTTATTTAAATATTGGTCTGGATAGAAGGGAACAGCAAGCTGCAGAAGTAGTAACTACTGTCTTTACAGTTTTTTTATATCTTTGTATAACTTTTTTGACTAAAATATCATAAAAATTAGAAAAAGTGTTAACTAGTAAAAAAAAAAAAGAAACAAACAAAACCAACCAACCAACCAAAAACTTAAAAAAAAAAAAAAAAAAAAAAAAAAAAAAAAAAAAAAAAAAAAAAAAAAATTGAAAAAAAAGAATTTTTNAGCAGTTGCTTTAAAAAAAAAACAAAAAACAAAACAAAACAAAAAAAAAAAAACCAAAAAAAACTTGAGAAAGATGAATTTATATTACCTGAAAAGTGTTATTGAAAAATATTTCTTTTGCTCCAGAAGAGGAACAAAATTTAAATGACATTGTGCTTGAGTAATTATGATGAAAAGTTGTTCTGAGGACATTTTCTGAAACAGGAACAGTGGGGAGGAGAGGGACTCTGAGGAAACACACAACTTGTGATTGTTCTGTAACAGCAGTTTTCTACTAAAAGATCAAGAAATACAGTATACTTGCCCCAGATGTGTACCATATTTATTAGAAGTGCTAGAAAACCTAAATAAATGATTCAATCCTGGAAAGTCTAACAGCTTCTAATGCAACCAGGAATTGATGAAGACACATGAGAAGATTCTCTTTGTTGTTCAAGAAGATGTGTAGTCAAACATTAAAAAATAGAACAAAAAATAAATTAAATTTCAGCATAATTCAAAATTTGTCTTTGGAAATTTTGGTTCAAGATGTTTGCTTCAAGTTCTCACTTAAAGTGAAAGGGTACAAGCCAATCCACAAGCCCATTCAGAAATGTTCCGTAGAACACAAATAATCCATCCAGGAAGATGGAGGGAACATTCTCATTTTGCCCTTAATTTAACCTAGGATCTTAATTTCTCTTTTTTCTGCTGCCTAAAGCATTCTGCAGGAAAGTATTTATGTCAAGTAATTTATTTTTTCACTTAAAATGCCTCTGAAATATCTTTCTTCTCTTTCTTACCATTATATCCTCATGTCTCAAAAAATAATGAGAATTTAGCAAGGAAAAAAATAGTCAAAGAATTTATTGACAACTTGTGGCCAAGCTGAAAAGAAATTTTGGCCTGTAGTTTAAGAGTGTTTCATAATTTCTTTAACAAATCATAATATGGATGAAAAAGAAAGAGAACACAACATGGACAGAAATTTTATTGAGAAAAAATAAAATAATGTTAGTTGTATAGTAACTAATTTGTGAAGTTGGATATCAACATGGCAATCTCAAACTCTTGTCAATGCAATAATCAATTTGCATTTCTATGTGGAAAACCATATAGCATATTTGTAGTCTTATATTTGCTAGAATCTCCCACCTTATTCACTAGACAATGAAGGAAAAAGTTTTAAAAACAAGGAACTTCTCAAGCTGTTTTTGAGGGAAATGTGAGGTACTCAACACTTACCACACAGGATTCTTCAGTCAGGAAAAAAATGTTGCCTACAGCACTACAGATGCTTTTAGAATAAACACTCAATGACAGGCAAGAATAGAAACATTTGCTAAAGTTCCCAGCTGTTTTCTCAATTCCAGTAAATTGTATGATTTTCTTCTGAATCTACACATTTGTTTTTCCAAAAGTATTATTCTGCTATTAAGAAATGCAAAGCAATCCTGGTGGTGCCATCCCATTCCCAGCCGGTGAGGTCCATGCCATCCGTTAATCTATATGGGCAGAAATCCATCCATTATTCAATTGCATATAACTATGGCAGAAATTAATGTGGTTTCAGACTGGGTTTAAGAATGTTTTAACAATGGGAGGAGAAACTGAGAAATGGAAAAAAATCTTGCTGAAGTTCAAAGCTGAAAGTTAAATCTTGCTTTAGTAGACCATTTAGCAACATCTTATATAAGGATAGTAATACTTAGCTTGCTGCTGAGGACATGATAGCTAAGGTCTTATTGTCAAATTCATTGTAAGTTATTTGCAACATTGGGAGAATAGCTTGTTTAGTTCTGTTTTATTGTAAATAAGTAGACATATAGTTATAGACATATAAATAATCTATGTATATGTGTAAAATATATTTCTATAACTGTAAGCAGCCTTAAATAAAATATAGTTCTACTTATTTATAATGTAATTGGATCTTAGAATTAGAATAAAAGTCTGTGGTAGCCTTTTCCTTCAGTGGAGAAATGAATTAGAATTTAATTTGTTTATTTGATAGGATATACTGTTAGTAAATAACTGTGTCTTAAAATAGTTTTCTATTAAATAAACTAAAAAATATAGTAAATGACTGGAAATAAATTAGACAGCAATAAAGCAGATTTTTTTAAATATACATTTCTTAATATTAACAGTAGTAATATATTTTACCTTATCCTTCCAATGCATTTTATGCATTGTGATTACAAACAGTGTATCAGCATGACTTTAAATAAGACAAGGGTGAACACAAGACTGTATTGAAATTCTGAAGGTAATTGGAGTTGTTATGGCGAAATCCACAATAAAAAGATTATGATGATTAAGCAGTCATATTATACATTTCTTCTTTGTTAGGGATAACAAAGAATATGATCAGCCAAGCAGCTTCTTTACTTGGTTTCATTTGTCATGAATTGTGTGTCTGTAGTATATACATGGACTTCCTTAGAATGTCCAGAATAATTACAGAATTATCCAATATATTTAGTGGAATGCAGAAATGATTAATTTGAGAAAACCTGTGTTTCAAGGAGGTATTTTATATTATTCCTTTAAGACAGTTTCAGAAGAATTTGTTGTATCATTATATTCAGCTTTAATATAAAGTAGTAATGGGAGAACTTGAATTCTATACATAGAAGTTGATGGATATTATTCAAGACTTTGGTAGTTACAGAAATTCTCCAAAAATATATTTGTGTAAGGTTTAAAAGCCAGACAAGAAAATAAAGTTCTGAAATAATAATTTTTGATTTCAGCTTCCAATACAACAGACAATTTTTACATTCCTAGTCAAAGTGACCAAATATTTTTATACATAGTTCTTTTAACAGAG
>VWYN01014011.1:1535-66885 GCA_013400075.1 Hippolais icterina | reverse complement strand
AAAAAAAAAACCCAAAAAACCCACCACAAACAACTATAATTTTTTTTGCTTGGGTTTTGATCTTTTTAATTCAGAACTGTAGCAAGATTTCAATTGAGTTTGAAAAATTCTGCCAAGGAATTTTCTGCATCTGACTTCCTGAGTTAACTACCACAATAACTACCAATATTTATGAAAAAGTGTATCCGTTTGCTTTTTCCTTCTGTACTATAAACTAAACCTGATGCTGCCTGGACAATTTGGGTTCTTGTAGCTGACTGGATTCTTCTAAAACTCCTGGCAACTGTGGATACCTCTGCACAGATTTTTTTTTTTCATTTTTCCAAATAAGATAATCTACATAGATAACATAGAGGCAACTCAACAAGGGAAACCGATAGATTTTTAGATGTCAAGGGAATTTAATAGAAATTAATATGGAGTCACTCTCTAGAACATGACAGTTAGGGGTATGAATAACTTTTGTTTTAATGGAACTTTTGAAACCATCATGCAGTCTTTGAATATTTTCCATTTATGAAATAATTTTTTGGGTTGTTTTGTTTGGGGTTTTTTGTTTGTTGGTGGGGTTTTTTGGGAGGTTTTTTTGTTTTTTTTTTTCTTGTAAAAGAGTGATGTAAGTAAACGCAATACACAAGAAGCTGACGTAATGAAAGCTGGATTGCTCTTGTATGTTGTGAAGAATAGTAGTCATAGGTAAGATCTGTTTAAAAGTATTAAAATGTCTTTTTCAATCCTAACAGTAAGGCAAGTATGCATTATTTTAAAAAGGATACATTATTTAAAATGTAAAAGATTTTAATATTAATGTCTGCATTTTTCATATAATTAGTTTTTCAGTACCTGGACTGAAGGGTGCTGAAAACTATGAAACTGAAAACTATATCCATTCATAAATGAATCACATTAGTTTAATTGATCACACAGACAAGCTAAACTTTTGGTAAAGAACTTTCTAATAGTCAATAAAAAGCTAATGAAAGAAATTTAATATGATACTATGTGAGAGCAAACAGATTCAATTCTAGATGCAATACCTATTAACTGTTGATGATGTTGTTAAACTCTACATATATCGCTGGTTTACACAGAAGTAATTTTTGCATTCTTTGCTTTTACAGACCAGTTTCCAGTAGCTGCAAATATGTGGTTCTCCAAAATAAAAAATAAGTTTACTAATTTGTCAGTTGTTTTTAAATACAGAATCATTGTACTCCAAAGTACATTGGCCAAAATATAGGAAAATAAAAGAGGTTTAAGATAACTGTTAATCATCAATAATCACATTCATGAATGTGACTGCAACTCAGTAACCCCATTTCTAGATATACTTAGTTAATAAATGGCTATAGAGGAAAAAAGAAAGAAAAAAAAAAAAACATGGAAGAGGAATGCATGAAATACTGGGAGTAAAAAGGGAAAGAAAACCTAAAAAAAAAAAAATTATGTTCTGGATGACAACAGGAATTCAAACAAATGCTTCTGCTAATATATTTGATCAGAAAATACGTTCTTTAAGAAAATTCAGATTTCTAGAAAGAATTAGATTGGTTTTTTGAGTTCAATGTGCTTCTCTCTTTTCCTTTCCATTGTCTGTAAAGAAGTGTGAACATGAACTTGGATGTGACTACCACATCCCTTGTATGCTTTGATCATCGAGAAGGTATTGTCTGACAAAAAGGCTTGATGTTGAAAGGCTGGTCCCAGGCTTTCTGCAGTAAGATGAGCTGTATTCTCCTCTGTCAAGGAAACAACAGAGGGAGTTTTGTCTGAGACCACATAAGCATAAAAATGGCAAATGTCTTTACTTTCAGCAGCTTCAAATGATCAGCCTGGAAACTCATTCATCAGCAAACACACAATAGCAACTGCTAGATATCAAAACGAGATGGTCAGAATGATCAGTGTTCCCTGTGTTTCATCAAGCAGTGGCACTATCTCCTCCTCTGGCTGCCTAGTCTGGCCTTTCTCAGTGCAGTGATACTTATCTCACTACTTTCAACAATTAAAAAACCCAAACCTTTTGGTTCTAAAATATTTTTTAGAACCATTGACCAAAAGATATTAAATAAATAAAATGTAAAAAGTAATAAATAGAGAGGTAACTTCCTGAAATAATTAACACCTTTTGGGGGGTTTTTTTTTTTTTTTTTTTTTTTTTTTTTTCTTTTTTGGGGTTGGGGGGGAGAGGGGGTTTTTTAATGACATTAGCTAATGCAAGTAAGATTTAAACTAGTTATTCAGTGAGAATCCACATTCTGAGTACTGGAAAGAAAAGAACATATAGGACAGAGACAGATTTGTCTCTACAGCACAGCACTGACAATTAAGGATCATTTTTTTCTGGTACTTTGTGAACCTGGTATCATCCTCACCATAGCAATGTATGACTTGAATGGATTGGACAATACATGTAAGTGAACAAAGTCCCAATATAACAACAAAGACCTTGGCTTGAGCAAGAAGGGCCAGGTAAAATTGAAATATTTCTTTTGGATAGCTTGCCTCTAAGTTACAAGATGATTTACCCTAATTTATTTTTACAACATGAGGCACTGAAGCAGGTTGTCCAGAGAAGCTGTGAATGCCCCATCCCTGGAAATGTTCAAGGCCAGACTGGATGGGGTTTTAAACAACCTGGTCTAGTAAAAAGTGTCTCTGCCCATGGCAGAGGAATGGGAATTTTTAAGGTCTCTTTAAACTTAAATTATTCCATGATTCTATAATTCTGTGCACTGACTTCTTCTTAGTGCTTGAATCAGATTTGTAAGCTAGAAGTATAATCAGGTTACAGTACCCAGCTCTGCCACTGTTTTTCTCTTTCAGGCTTTTCAAACAATAGAGATTTTTGTATGTTTGTTTTTGGGTTTTTTTGATTGTTTTGGCTTGGTTTGATTTGGTTTTTCTTTTCAGTTTACTGTAGAATTCTTTTACCTCCTACTTGAGAATTGAGACCATTCCTCCAGAATGTCATTTTCCAAGTCTTTAGTACACTTTTATACATATGTCCCTCAGCTGCTCAAAATATTGACCAATATTTTCTTCCCTACATACCCTTTTAGCTTAGATGAAGCCTGTTTTCTGTTCATCTTCAGAATTATTAGGTTTTGCTGAATTTTTGTTGAGTGTCCTGTTCCTGACTCATGACACTTCCTTTCTTAATCATAATCTCATTCATCTTACTCCGTAGAATCCATTTTTATCCTTAGCACCTACAGAAAGTGAATGCAACAAATCAGGTGTTTTATATATCAGTAAGAAACATTTTAAGAAAATATTATCTTTCCATTGTACAAAATTCTTTTAAAAAATATGATCAGCATACAAAAATCTTTATATAGACAAAGACACATTTGCAAAATATCACTAAGAACAGAGGAAAATACTTCACAGGCAATATCCCTGCGTGTCTCAAGTTGCTGTATCAGGAAGATGGAATATTTATACAACTAGCTTTTTGGGTGACCTGAAAATGTAGACGTTTTCAGTCCCTCACAGAGAATGTGATTAGGTATTCAGATCAGCTATTTGTCTGATGCAACTGCAGGAAGGATATTGCAGTAGGCATCATTCCACACTATGTGCAATTAAAATAAATATGTAAAAAAATCTTCCATGTGAGAATCTTAAAAGGTCTACACAAAAACTATCTCAGTGAAAATTAAATAAGAAGAAGAAATTAAAACCATTAGCAAGCCAAATTCAACATCCTACTCAACCCACACTTAATGAGATATGCTGTGCAATTTATAAATAATGTTATTTTTTCCAATACCCTCACTCATCTTATACTTCTGAATGTACAGACTCCATTATGTGAATTACATGCAGTTGTAGTTAAGTGCTTTGGAAGAATATAAATTCACTATATGCATAAATAGTAGACTTGAATATATAATATACTTGGAGCTCTCTTCTCCTTTCCCCTTCTGAACTTGCTCTCACAAGGTGAATCCATTATATTTCTTAGTGAGCTTTAAAAACATTTATCAAAGAAGGAAATCAGAGAAGAATTTATAAATATTAAAACTATGGTGTTCTTATCAATTTCAAAACTGTAACTAATGCAGATACAGCAGGGAAATTATTCAATGTGCAACCTTTAGTCAGAATGACAACTCTGCTAGTTGTAATTCTAAGTTGAATTCAACATTTAACAACAGTCAGCAAGAATTCACTGCTTCCAAGAGGATAGAGTTGCATAGATCAATGCCTAGGGAAGCCTCCAGGCCAGAACATTAATGTTCTTGCATGACTTTTTAGTTGGCCTCCTTGGGCGTGGCTGTAGGGACGCTTGGATTGCAGATTCCTGGGACAGTCTGTCTTGGACTTACAGTACTCTCCAAGGATGTTATAAGTGGAAAATCTGTTAAGTCTTCTGGCAGTGTTCTAATGTTACTTGATGCAACAGTGGATGGGATTTGTAGTCAGGCATAGCTTGGGATGTATGTCGACATTTTACAAAATGCCTTACCTATTAATGATTCCAGAACCTGAGGCAATCAGGGGTTTCATAGTGCTTTTTGAAATGTTTTAGCAATTATAGAAGGGACAGAATTCAACAGATCTCTGCATCCACTGAACTGGGACAAAGAACCCCTTCTTTGAGCCCTTTACATCAAATCACCATGGTAAAGTAGAAGTATTATGCTGCAAACAGAGTGAAATAATTTTTTAACTCCTTTTCTATGTTCTAAAATCCCATGCAAGATCAAAAGCATTAAGGAGTCAAGCACAGCAGGGGAAGAGATGGTGGGGGCATAGCTTTATAAGCTTTCAGCAACATGAGCTATTTGAGAATGCAGAATCTGCTCTTATTTGAATGTAAAAAATACTCAACTGTATTAATGTAAAAATGGAATAACTTCATCGAAAGAGAATTATCCAATGCTTAATTCAACAATTCCACTCTAATTGTTAGCCTCAGCGCTGAGGCACCGAGAACATGACTAGAAAAACCTAGCATGAACTAACTGTGGTTACCAATAAAATGTATATCATTCTTACTTCTACAGATGGAATATTTCACCCCTGGTGAGGCTAAAGCACTTCTCTAAGTACATTGCTGAAAACAAAATCTTTGCAGCATAGCTGCATCACTGTTGGAACTTCATTTAGTATCAGTAACCATTTTAAGCCCCAGATTAAAGAAATATTACATAATACTCCAAATGTCCTGACTAGAACTCAGTATTACAAAACTCCAGAAAACTGCCCTGAATAAAGAATGGCATTTGTATTTAAAACCAGTAGATGATAGCACGGATATTTGCTCCCATCTTAATCTCAATTAGTTAAAGTATCATTTACATTAAAAGCCTAGGGAGACAAAAAAGATGACTACAGTTAAGAGTTCACAGTTACAGCCGTAGAAATAAATTTCTAACAGAAACCTAGTGTAAATTTTACTTTTTGAACAGCAAGACAATTTTTTTGCTACAGGATCATGAGTAAGGAATGATGTGACAATTAACATTGGATACTTGTTCTGACCTCTGCTGGAAGAGCATTCTGCATTTTAAAAATCTTGACTTCACATCCAGAAACTATTATTTATTTTTACTAAGGGTGATAAACTCAGGTACAAAAGTCTAAGAGTCTGGAGAAGGTTCCTGACATCCTGTTTGTTATCAGATTTGTGGTTCTTTCAGCCAAAGAATTTTGCTGATGCAGATATACCTAATAGGAAGAAAATTTATGTAAACTCTAGCCAGAATATCAGTACAAATTTATTAATATAGTTTGCAATTTACTATTTTAGGATAGAATAGAATAGATATTGCTACAGCTTTAGATCTGATGACCAAGAGTTGTCAGAATGGTTTTAGACAGCCTCAGACTCTTCCCTTTCTAGATAGCTTTGTATCTCTCTTTTGAAATTCTACTCAAATTGCACTAGAGCTATATGTTAAGCATTGAACTGTACTTCTTTCCTTTTCCTATCAAGCAGTTTAAAATACATAATCACCCTAATTTTAACTTCTAATTAGGAATACAGAACAGTTGGGTGCAGAAAAATTTACAGCATGTCTCAGACAAGTTCTGTAGTTTAAATGATCTGAGTTTAAGTGGAGTGCTGAGGCTGCTAATGAGACTGGTCGAGGCAAATAAGGCCTATTAGTATACTCACAGCCCTGAGAAGCATACTGTTAAAAACAGAAAATTATATATGCTGGTAATAGAATGGAAAGCTGCACTCATGCAACTAGTTATTGATTCACCTCTACACGAGAATAAAGAATTTCAAAGTATGCTGGAGGCTTGAACTGCGATAAGGTACTTAATTACTGATACTATTAAGAATGGGTCTAGACCTGATAACTGTTGACATATTTATGAGGAAAATTTTTTCTTAGTTTTCACTGACATCCCAAGACTATATTGACTATGCATTAGACAAAGATGGCATTAAAATAAAGATGGCATTAAAAGAGCTTATTTCTTTTATGCACAGCTGTGTTACCATTCCATGAATTCCTTTTTCACATACATGTGCTAAATTTATTAATGTCCATCTGGTTTGAGTCTTACGTACCACACAGTGCCAAATATGCACAAATTGACATATACCAAAGAGTAGATGTGTGTTTTGATATGCTTGACAAGCATCTAGAAAAAATGGGACCTTTATGTTACTCAAGACAGAGGGATTATGCAAGGAAATCATGAAAACGCCATCCTCTGCTGTACATAATGTTCCACTTTTATTGTAGAAAAAAAGTAAAGGAAAAAGGAAAATAATAATTATTTTAATACTGTAAATTAAATACCCTCATTTCCAAGAATTTTGCCATTGGGAGAAAAAAAAAAAATCTGCTTTTAACTTGAAAATGCTTTTGTTCTGCAAAATTAAAGACAAACAAGCTGTGCCAGGAATGCATGCACTGATAGATGCCAGAGTATGAAATTATTCCATGCACACAAATGCAGCACAAGACCTTTTATATGCATTTTTCTTTTCAAGATTAGTCATCCTTGATATTTAATAGTATTGCATGCACCAGCAGCCAAGCACAATTTACAAGATTTCCTGATTTCTGAAATCCTCTTTATTCTTCAGAGGCCTGGAATCTTGCAATTTTCACCACTCATCAAACAAAAAGCAGAACACTGTTGAAAACAACAGCAGGGGAGAGAGACAGGAAGAAAAGATCAAAATGCAGCAGCAGGGAAGCAAGTGAAAACAGCACAAAGAACTAGGTGACTAAAAGTACTAGTGAAGAGGAGAGGAAAGGGGAGCTCAGACAATCCATTTCAAGTGAGCAACTAGTCTATACTTGCATGTTTGTCCACAGCATTTGTAGGCTTTTTTTTTCTGTTCACAGTTGTCAGTATTTTTAATGTGCCTAGATGCAAAAGAATCCTTTTGCAATTTGAGCAAGTTTAGCGTTAACCCCCTTGCTTCTCCCCTTCCTTCCTTGTCTGAATGTATCTCCAGCTACTGAAGAAAATTTGCTAAACAACCATTTTGTGATTGTCTTGTTAATGATATATAAAAGTATAAAAAGGCTCTAGTAGTCATATATGAGAGTATCTCATTAATAATTATATTTGATTCTGTCATTACAAGTATTGTTCATTCACCTGAATTTGAATTAATACAATGGTTTCCATGTTTTTCATCATGACTGACCTTCTTGTCAGAGACACATAAGATGTCTTTCAACACACAAAAAGAGCTGACAAAAGGAGCTCCAACTAGCTCCTAGCTTTTTATTATTATTATTATTATACTCTAAAGTATGCTTATAAGTAAAACAATTGATCTTGTCTGAATCAAAATTACTTTTTATGGCGTTCTCAATGTGCATTAAAAGAAATAGTAAATTTTAAGTTCAGGTTTTAAAAATAGTGGATTCATAAAAGTATCAAGAAAAAAAATATTCCAAAACTTTTTCTCTCTTTAACTGTTCTCACAATCCTGCTGTGCTGTCTCTCCAACAGAGAGCAGGACTNCTCTTTAACTGTTCTCACAACCCTGCTGTGCTGTCTCTCCAAAAGAGAGCAGGACTAGAGTTCATGAACATGAGGCCACTTCTGTCTGTCTGTAAAGGGACTCATCCACTCTTTTTTATTCCTTATCAGGTGGCCTACAGCAGACACCCACTATAATGTCACCTTTGCCTGTCTTTTCTTTAATTTTAACCCATAACTTCTATCAGATCATCCATCCCCAGGAAGAGTTTAATGTACTACAGCTGCCCTCTCACATAAAGAATATGAGATTTCAAAGAATTCTTTCATTTCATGAATGTATTTTTTTCAAACCCAATTACAATCACATTTCAAATTCAGTGGAAAAACCTCAAAGGAAAAGTCTGGACTTCCTTCTTTGTAAGGAGCAGGAATATTCACAGAATAGCGTAAATTTTCATTACTTTTATACTATACTTCAAATGAATTATTTCTTTTTCTGCAAATGATGTGATTTAATGTGCCTGTTGCTCTTTTTACTTAGCTTTTTAGCACAATAGATAAGATTTACACATTCAGGTTAGGTTGTTTTGACGTTTTTCTCATCTAGCTTCAGACATGAAAATAGTTTAAATATCTACGTTTAGACACCTAATGTGTCTAAATTACCATTGCAGATAGACTTATTCTCCTCAAGGAAATCATAATGTAATTTACATCTGAATATTTCAGATCTGCTTATAACTGTGTGTTTTCTTCCACATTTTATGAGCTGTTCTGCTAAATGTATTACTGTGTTATTTTGGGAATTTTTGTCTTTGGAAGCTTAGATTTACTTCGTCCTCATAATGACCTGCCATCATATCTGTCTGGTAAATTTGAAATGAAGATATATAGTGAAAAAAATCTCCTATTAGCAGTCTAAGTACAAGTTGGGAAATAACCAATTGCTTTCAATAGAGAGAATTAGAAGTATGTGTCATTCCTTATATAGAATTTTGAGTTATTGTAGTAATCACCATTTCTTATTTTAAACTGTTCATAGATGGCCACAGAATAATATTTCACTTTTTTTTTTTTTTTTTCCCATTGTAGAAAATTTATATGAGTTCCCTGAGTCTTTCTGAGAATTTCTTGCTGTAATCCCTTCAGAAAAGGTTTTATTCTTTTAATTACTATGGAAACTTGTTGTGAGGGGGTGAAGATTTATTTTTGGTTGGTTGGAGACTTTTGTGGCTTTTTTTGTTTTTATTTTGGTTTTGGTGGGTTTTTTTGGTTGGGTTTTTTTTTTTGTTTGTTTTGTTTTGTTTTTCTTTTGCATAAACTGACTGGTTTTGATTTTGGAAGGTACAGAACATTATCACTGTCAACAATTTTTTCATAATTTTCAATAGCTTATTTGTAGGCACTAGTAAGTGTTGCAGGGCAACATGATTATGTTCCTCTAGGCATTTTTTCCCTCCTTTTTTTGCTTCTACATTATGTAGAATAAATATGTCTTCAAGATTTTCTATTCTAGTTGTGAACTTTCTCCCTTAAAGGAGAAAGTATTGTGTATTCTGCACTGATCATTTAAATGCATGCAAAAATCCATGAGTATTTCCATGGGCCAGTAGTTTTCATGATAGTGCGAGAGAAATTGTTGTTATCTTAGGAAATGCGCTACATTATGCTGTACAATTTCAGTTCTCTGTATTATTTACCAGTATTGAGACACTGGCCAATATAAGAACTATATTATATTGCCTTAGCAAAAACTTTTAACACTGAATAGAACAGAGTACTTCTTCTTGAATAAGTTCTATATACAGGCTTCAGCCAAATCTGCAGAAGACAAGCCTATGCCTCTAGTAGTAAGGACAATAAAAGTAATGGTAAGCAAAAGAGAAAGAGAAGTTCTGAGAAAGCTGGGATGATGATACATTATCAGTGTATGGATTTGTTGTTGCAGCAGAGGTACCAGAAGCATGATCACAAATGTGGCATAGATTTCTATAGTATAACCATGTTCCTCTGTTGAATGCAATAAAATAAATCTTTTGTGGAACACATAATGAATACCAAGACTGAAGTCGTATTTCATTTCAGGGCATATGCATCTTAAAAGATGACCCCCCTCTCCACACCACCCCCCCAAAAAAAAACCCACCAAAAAAAAGCAGCAGAAAGCTGAGAAGATGAACAGCAGGATTTAGTCAAATGCATAAGAATATGAATTTAACATAACTCACTCCCTCTCTGGTAAATCTGAAACATGAATATTAGAGTTTTGTCATTTTGTAACTGCATATCTAGTAGAAATTTCAGAAAATTCTTCTGATGTCTGTCTAGCTTGAATAAATTAAATGGCCAAAATTTAGTGTATCATGTGATGAATGTGAAGATAGGTAATTGGATGTAAGAGAAATTGGTACTTAAAACAGATATAATGAGCTTACTATGGAAGCAGAGAATAAGAGCGTTGAAAAGTTGAAATCCAAAATAAAATGCTGTGCTGAAATACTGGAAAAAATTACTAATAAATTATGAGGAGGAAGACTAATATAGATATTGGTGACAGTGGCAGAATAAGAAAAACAAAATCTAACAGACAAATATATGCACAGTAATTATCCAATACCGATAGAGAAGGGATCCAAGAGACAGGAAAATTTTCATTGCTTAAGGCAAAAGGCATTTTTTCCCTAATTATTTGGAAAAAAAAAAAATCTGGCAGATGAAGGTCTCAGATAAGGACTCTTTGGGCAGCTAAACACTATGTGATCATTTTCTGTGCTAGGAAGCAGCACAGAATGCTTAACAATCTTCACAACCTCATCAACACTGATCATGTTACCATTTGTCAAATTTTAAAATAAATTTGTTGCAGAAAAGCTGGCTTAACTTCTAGATATTTCCAAATATTTTGTCATAAATAAAGAACATTTCTAACTTTCTGGAACCCACAACTGCAACTCGTGGAGACAGAAAGTGTGTTATACAACGGGTGCACAAATAGTATTACATTCATTCGGTAGGAAAAATTGTCCATAGAAGACTGTAATTCCAAATCCCATACTTCCTTTTTAGGAGCTCAAAAGAAATTGTTTATTGCCTTCTGAGCCTGTTTATTTTGCAATAATACAGTTATTGTTATCTCCTATGTAAGAGGGTTATATACAATGTCATATTTAGATTTTAGTTAATCAGTTGGGATTGTATCTTGGTGTTTTGGCACAAGGCTGTTATGCTATCATACTCTCCAATGTCATATCAGCATTGGAAACATCAGAATTTTTTTTTTTTTAAAAAGGCTAGTATTTATTAATACAAAGATCATACATAATTTTCAGAACTTTAGAAATATCTTTTTCTGTCTCCTTTTAAAACAAAATGGAAGTTATTCTAAATACCAAGATTTTAGTTATCATTTGTATAAATTTATAATAACTTTAAATTTGTTTTTAAACAGTTTATTTTGCAAGCATATTAGAGTCAGATAATGGTCCAGATCAGGAATCTTAGAAATAGAATATAAATAAAATCTAAAAGTCATGAAAGCCATAGAGCGTGAATATAACTGCTTAATCTTGTAGGCCTTCTCTAAGGTAGCTAAGAGCCAATGGGTCTAAATTCCTTAGTGGTGAATTAGTAGAGGGCACTTTCATGTTTCATCTGAGAGGTCAAACTGATGGCTTTATGGTTTGGTGGAATGGGTTTGTGGAAGTGAAAATTCATCTCTACTGCTGTGAAGAGTATGCCAACTTCTTCTGACTCAGAGGAAATGGACTTGAGGTTTGATCATTGCTACCCATTGTGGATGCCATATGGAATGGAAGGTGTTGACTGCACAAAGCAACAAGTCTTGCACACACTCTCCAGAAAGAATCTCCACTTTTAACCATTGTCATTGTTAGAGAGCTGGACAGAAATATGTCTTTTATGACAAAGATAGGCATTTCTTTATACCAACCTAAATTTTGCATTCTGTCATGTTTTGTCTGTTAAGGCATTTCATGTGAGTGAAGTTTGCTTTGCAGGTTTTTGTTTTCAGTATTCTGTCCTGATATTTCTAGTATTCCTAAATAAATATTTTAACATCCCTAGTCTAGCCAGGCACAACTAGAAGACAACTGCTTGGTGTGTACATCTGAGAGTAGATCACAATTCATGGTCCGAGGTATACAGTTCAAAACCAATGTGACTTCAGCCCTGACAGTAATTTCATCAAATGGTAAATAGTCTCCTCCTTTGACTGAACACATAAAATTTAATTACAGGAACTTGCTTTCCTCACATGATTAATTTAAATTTCTGTTTTCAACAGCAAGAAAAAAGGAATATGCAAGAGGCAATATTTTCTCAAGCTAAATACAGCACTTGGGAAGCCCTGAAGGAAGGAAAAGGATATTACAGTAGTTAGGTATTTATAATAATTTTGTAATATCTCTATGTAGAAATACCTTCACAGAGTTTTCTAAAACACCATGAGTTGTTGGAGAGTTTATTAAATTGTATGAATATATTTACAGTGGATACTCAGACATAACCTGTTCCCTTATTTGAAAAATTTTGAACTGCAGGCACTAGGAAATGTATTGCAGAACGATGTGGGTCAGGCCTAATAACCTACCTAAAGCTGTAAGCTACATATATATATATATATATTAGTGTTATAATTAATTTCATGAGGTTTGTAGTGGACAACAAGCTGAAGAACAGTCTGCTGTTTGCAGCTGCAGCAACCAAAGCAAATTGGATCCAGAACTGCATCCACAGGGGCATTACAAGCAAAGGCAGAGACATGGTCATACCACTCTAGGCAGAACTTGTCAGGCCACAACTGGAGTATTGTGTCCATTTCTGGTCCCCACTATTCAAAAAAGATGTGAACAGAGTGAAGGGCAAAATGAGGGCCATGAAGATGATCAGAGGGCTGGGACCCTGCCCTGTGAAGAAAGACTGAAGAAATTAGTCCTTTTCACCCTGAAAAGGACTGATTGAAGAAAAGAGTTCTTCAGGGGCACCTCTTCCCTGTTATCCAGAACCCAGGCAAGAGGATTCACAAAAACCCTGGATGAAAACCTTTATGGAACCGGTCTTAAAGGAGCCAACTTGGAAAGAAACCCTGCTTGATCTACTACATTTCAAAAGAGGGTCATGGAAAGTATGTGGAGATTGGTGGCCATTTTGGACACAGTAATCACAAAGTATTTGAGTTTAAAGTCTCTTTTGACAGGAGAAAAAGTGCCAGCAAAACCTCAGCTCTGGATACAGGGAGAGCAGGCTTCAGTCTGCACAGGGATTTAGTAAGTAAGGTTTCCTGAGAAAATCTTTTTGCAGGTACTGGGGTCAATCAGTGCTGGTCACTTTTTAGACATTATTTCTGAAGGGCACAGGAGCAGGCAATTCCAAAATGTCAGAAGCCAAGCATGCAATGCAATAGGCCAGCTTGGCTGAACAGGGAGCTTCTCTCCCAAATAAGACAAAAAGGGGGGTGTATGCCCAGTGGAAGCAAGGTCAGGTGACATGGGAAGAATACAGAGATGCTGCTCGCCACTGCAGGGAAAAAATTCATATGGCCAAAGTTTGGCTGGAGTAAAAGCTTGCCAGAACTGTGAGAGACAGTAAAAAGAGGTTTTCTAAATCTCTTAATGGCAAAAGACAGTGTAGAAATAACATTGGCCCATTACGGGATGGTGATGGCCACCTCACAGAGACAAGGCAGAGGTGTTTGATGTATTCTTTGTCTCTGTCTTCAACATGGATTATTGTCCAAGGCAATGTCAGTGCCCTGAGCTGGAGAACCATGACTGCAAGAACGACCAGTTCCCAACTGACCCTGAAATTGTGCGAGATCTGCTGCTCCAGTTGGATCCCTACAAATCTATGGGGCCTGATGGGATTCATCCAAGAGTCCTCAAATGCCAGATGATGTCATGGCAAAAAGCCTTCTCAATGATTTTTGGTAGTCTTGGGATCTGGAAAGGTCTCAGCTGACTGGAAGCTGGTGAAGGCTGACCTGATTTTTGAGAAGGGCAAGAAGGACCACCCTGGATGCTACAGTCGCATGCTGTCAGTCCCATTTCAGTGCCTGATAAAGTTATGGTAGAGATTATTCTGGAGATGTTGAGAAACACCTGAAAGACAACACAGTCCTTGGTCACAGCCAGTGCTGCTTCATGAGAAGAATGTCCTGCTCATCAAACCTGTATTCATTTTATGACAAGGTAACCCACTAGCTGACCAAGGGAAGCCAGTTGATCTAATCTGTTGGGATTTCAGTAAATTTTTCGGTACTGTCTCTCACAGGATCTTTCTTGGCAAAATGCCCAGCATTCAGGTAGATAAACACAGTATGTGATAGGTTTATCTGGCTCATGAGTTGGGCACAAAGGGTTACAGTGAATGGAGTGACACCAGACAGGGGACAGGAAAACTAATTTTTTTGTCTGTTCTCTTTCTGACTTCTTACGTAATCAAGAAAAAAGAAAAAGATGTAATATTGATAGCACTAGCTGTTAAAACGTCTCTAAGACACAATATAATTTTATTTTTTCTTTTATTTTTTTAGTAGTATGAAAAAGTCAATGATTTTAGAAAATTTTTCATGATTCATCCAACAGTCTCTAATTAAAAACTAAATTGCAACATCATATATTAATGATAAAATCTTCCAGAATACCAAAAATAGTACCAAAAATCAATTTTTCCCTGATTTACTAAGAAATAACCCCAAAATTGTACCTTAATTTTTTTTTTTGCATATTGTTTTTATAAAAATCATTTTTCACAAATGAGTTGAAGATCAATATTTACAGCAACAAGTTTTCATGAAGCAAAACTAAAAAGCCTTATGAACACTAAAGTCAATGATATTTTTTCTCTCCCTATGCTATTCAAAAATAGATAAGTGGAAACTATGTCTATAATTTCAATATAGCCTTTTATGTTTACTATTTAATTGGGTATTACATTTCTGCTTGAATAATATTTGTTAATCAATTTTTAGTACAAAAACAGCAGTGTGTTTTTCCTAAGTAGAAAATATTCCTTAAGGTTTGTTTTTTTTTTTTTCTTGAAGTGATAAAATACAGATTTCATTTAATAGAAAAAAAATTCTTATATACTTCCAGTGATAGACATCTGTTAAATACAGAAATATCACATCTATTGTATTTTTGCACTTCAAAAAATATGGGTAAATGGCACATAATAAAATCAGAAGGTTTGGGTTAGAAATTTTAGTGTATTTAACTCTCACACAGAAACTTTATAGTTTCAGATGTTGTTATTGCCAGAAAAACTCAATATAAATATTTAGCATAATAATTATGCCACTACAAAATCTTATTTCTTGATGTTACTGTTGGCATACATGGTGTAAACATGATGATTCATTTTTTTATTTGGCTACAGAATAAATACAGAATTTCCTAGCACCAGCTTATTTGCACCATAAAATTATATTAGTAATTGGTTCCAAGCCTCTCTAGGATTCTATTTATATTTATAAATATTTTGTGTTGTCTGCTTAAGGAGCATTGTTAGTAATTTCCAAAAGTCTTCTCTAGTTCATTCAAAAGTAATTATACACTTATTGCTGTGCTCTAAGGATGGCACTAGTCACAACTTTCCAAAGAAATGTCATCCTACTATTCTGGACTAATAGCTGGCCAGAAGAACTCATCTTTCTGTCAAACAGGGAGATAAATTAAAAATAAAAGAAGAAAATTTATAAAAACTTGCATATCACTTTCAACAGAGGTGAAAGACTGGAAAGCATCCAGCTCTTCCTGATGTCAAAGATTGCTAATACTTATTCAGTCTTTGTGATATTTAGAATACTTTGGCAATGAATGAAAGTATTCACCAGAAAGAATGCAGTACTTGAAAAGTCTAAAAATAAACCTAGGCTATGTTTATTTCACTAAAATGGGTACTTCCAAGTATCTCAGAAATTTTATGAGGAGAATAGTTATGATTTGACAGTTTTATGAAGTAGAAAAAATAAAATATTTTTGTAACATTATTTCAAGCTATTCTGAATATTTCACAAGAATAATGATCTTTGCAGCGCCAAAAAACAAAACAAAAACAAAAACAAAAAAAAATAAATAAAAAAAAAATCAAAAAACAAACCACCAAAAAAACCCACCAACTCCAACCCAAACCAACCAAACAAACCTTAAAAAAATCTGAAAAAAAAGACCTTAGCTGTCCATTTTCTTCCTTCTCCTGCCTGAAGGCAAAAATCACAATACATGTACTTTTCTAGGCAGTTTCGAAAGATTTCCTGTGACAGAAATTTAAGTTTCCCAAATAATCTAACCCATTACTACCTTATATTTCCTGAAAAAATACCTCTTTCTTTCTCTCCCTAAGTTAATATATTCTCTGTGCTTTCTACCACCAGTGTAAAGAGCAGAATATTCTCTTCATCTGTGCTTCAGGTCTTTACATCTAGCATTTTTCTTTCTTTAAACTAAATATCCCTATTTCCCTAATCCATTTTTTACATCATGTTTTCTCAAATTCTGATCATTTTCTTTCTCTTTCTGAGTTCTGGCCAGGTCTATATTTCTTTCTGTGTGTCCCAAAATTAAACACATGATTGGAGCAGATGACTTACCACTTTCCATTTGAGATGGAAAAATCAATTAATTTTGTTTCAGACAATGCATATATTGTACATATTGTACACACAACAGTGTGAAGAACATTTGAATTATTATTCATTGTAACTTGTGGTTCCCTTGCTCATTTCTACTTCTTACTCACTAATGTTGCTTCTTCTGTTCCTTCACTCAGTTATTGAAAAGTATAAAAATTTGGGATTTTTACTTATCAAAGATAATCTCTTGAATACCAGACTGAGCTGTTGATATCTATTTGACTTAAACCTATTACCTGAACTGCTTTCAAATCTTCCCTTGCATGTCAGCACCAAAATTGATAAAATTATTTCTTTTTATACAAGTTGTTAATTATTATAAGATGAAGGACAAAAGAATAATCTTGCAGCTTGACGGAATATAGATTTCCTATCAGTTAGATGTTAACCTAATGGTGTTTTATTTTCAATGAAACAAAACATTTTTTCCTGTGGTGTGTAAGCTCTGGCTAAAATAGATCTGACTGGGGCAAAATTAATTTATTCCCTCTACAAATAGATTTGAGTAGTAAGAACAAAGACAAACATTAAACCAACATTGTTTCTCCCCATCTCCCCTTTCCCATGACCAAATGCTCTCCTTTGTCTTTTTTCCTTCCTTCTCTTTCATTCCTGACTCTCAGCCACACAAAGTAGCACAGGTGAAGGCCACTTGGGAAATTATGTTTGCAGTTTGCCCTCTTACATCTTTCTTTGTAGAGGACTCTTGCACTGATTTGAACTTTTCAGGTAAAAATATTTTACCTCCATTGTGCATCCTCCATGAACTGCAGGCGTATCTGCTTTGGTGCAATGCTACAGGCTTGAGGCTGGCTTGCTGGAAAGCTGCTGGTGGGAAAAGAACCTGGAGGTGCTGGTCCACGGCCATGTGAATATGAGCTGTCAGTGCTGGTTGAACAGTCAGACTCAAGGATCTTAGAGGTCTTTTCCAAACTAAATGATTCTATGATTCTATGAAGGGATGAGAGGTACCACATTTTAAACAATGGTTTTTAATATTGTGTAGATATATTTGAGTTGGTTTGCTGGTACTTAATAAAGAAGTCATTTTAGACTATAATTAAGAAGACCTTGGTTTTGACATACACTCCATATTGAGCAGATTGAAAGAAAAAAGTCCCATAAAAATATTTTACTACTGTTCATGCAGAACAAAGGAGAAATGTAAGTTCTCTGAAGTGTTCAGAGTAGTATCTAGTGCTTCTCATTTGACTCATTGCTAGTGGCCTGTCAACCAACCTTTCAAAGAGTTGCCTCTCCAATCACATACATACATTAATGTTCCTTCACCACAAGGAACCTTGAAAATTTTTAAGGGCAATATACCAGCTAAGCTTTCCTCAGCAAACACTGATTTCCACACCTCTTGCTGAATGATTCACAAAAAGTCAGTGAAAACAGATTACACATCCTGGCTTAATGGATGGACATACTTTATCCTGTTTAGCAGATTTATCATGGGGACAAGGGGAAGGACAGCTTTTAGAGATATAGTCTTGCATTAGGTATAAAACTTGCATTACCTCAGCATGTTGAAAAATGCCAAATTAAGTCATTTCCTAAACAGTACTTGTAATTATGCTGCTGAATAAATGAATTTTGAGGATAAAGCCTCTATAATGCAAATTCTAACCTAATGCTTTACTTAATGTCATTAAAATGCAAAGGCCAGTGAGTGAATTCTAACATTTCTGCTTCTGTCCAGCTCCATACAGATGAGCCTGCAGTACCTTAGAGCTACCTTCAAGCAGCATAAAGGGTACAGAGTTTTGATGTCAGAGTCATCCAATCTATAAAATGAACAGAAAATGCCAAAGCTTGTTCAAAGTGAATATTTCACTAAGCCTAACTCTTGTATAAGATTTCAGAACCATAAGCACTACAAGGAAGAACCCCTTAGTATTGGAGTATGGGATTATTGGATTCAGTGAGTTGCTTTGGGAGTCTGTTTTTCAGTCTCATTTTCTGCTGCAGCATTAACTTGTCAATAAACTATTAGAGAATATTAGATAATAGACTATTATAAAAATGTCTATCTTTCTCCCCCTCCAATGAGGCTTACTATTATCTTGTGAAGGATAGAAGAAATAAATGATATATTATGGTGTAAAGTTTATGTTGACATCACGTTAGCATGTTGAGAGCTTCTGAGTGGTTCAGGTCAATCCAAATGAGTGCTTTCTATCCTTTTAATAAATATAATAAAGAAATAAATTTACTAAAAAGTAAATACAAATACAAAAAAAAGAAAAAAGAGGCAAAAAAAAAGCATGTGTGATGCACAATTCCCATGATAAATTAGTAATGATAGAATTAGGGGAAAAAAAAGCAATTTTAATCAGGTTTACTCATGACCACTCCTCATCTGTAAACTCATCTCTTTTAAATATTCCTTTTAAAACACTGAAAGAAAACAAAGGTGGAAAAAACCTGAATTCTCTTTCATGCAGCCCAACAACAAAGAATTCAAGGTCTCTGTGACTGCAAGGTGACACTATGGCTGTTGTAGGGATGACACAGACTTATAGATTACACTTTAAAATCAGAGGCGCTTAAATTTTAATAAAAAAGGCCTTCCCCCAAGCACAGACTATCAACTAAGTAACTAAATAATTAACCAGTGAAAACAAGCCTCTAAAATTGCAGATCAATGAGCTTCAGATGGGACCCTATGTTTAAGTATTTGATTTGTATATTGTGATCAATATCTACAAATTTGTATTTAAAAAAAAATAGCTCTTATGTTTAAATATGCCTATTTCAGAACTTTGGGGGGTACCAAGACAAATACCAGAGTTCTAGAGAATTTTTAATGAGATAGCCACCAAGTTTATGAAATTAAAGTTCATTTGAAAACAGATTTATTATACTAAAAACCTAAGATAAAGTAAAACAAGCTTATACATTTGATGTAATTTTATAAATTTTGAATGTTATAACTTTTTTTTTTCACTACAGCAATAGACAATTTAAGATTTTTAAGACTGACTAGTTAAGAAATGAAAAGGTTCATGTTATGCATAGATTGGGAGAGTAAATTTATCCAGACAACCTGAGCATTGCAACAGTAATCTAAGTTTTTCTGGAAATCCTTAACCTGATTTTCTCCCAAATCTGCCTTAAACCAGGATACATGAGTAATAAAAAGTATTTTATAAGTAAATTTAACTTATTTAACTTGTTCATCCTCAGTTTTAGCTCACACCGTTGTCTTACTTTTGTTTTCCTTTAATTCTGAACTATTTTTTTCTTTTTCCATATTTAATTCCTAGCGTAGCTCAGATTTTTTTTTCCCTTATTTTATTACATTTTTAAATTTTTTTAATTTCTATTTTATATACTTTTCCTGCTTTGAAAACTTTGTTTATTCTTCTTTCTTTTCATATCTCTTTTCCATTTCTTTTTTTTTCCTCAAGCTCTATTCTTTTTTATGTGATATTTCTGTTCCTGTCATTTCACTTGTTTTAGATTCTTTTAAATTCAATTTAATCTTTAAGTTAGGGCTAGCCTGCTTTTCTAAAGAAGGTTTGCTTGTACAAACACCATGCTTTCTCAGCTGTCTATCTGTTTCACATCAGTAACTTCTGAATCTGATGGCTCATTAACCAAAGCTGACAGAAGAGTGCAGAGCCTTGGAGATAAGGCATTTCCCAACAGGTCTGGGAAAGTTGGCAGCTGGCCGGAGGGCAGAGATCCAAAGCAAGGTCCCATCAAATGAGAGGCGGTTCCTACTTGACCTCATTTTGAGAAGCAGCAGCCAGAGATGTTGGTGCTGCTGATGCCTTGAGAAGGCTGACCTGGAACAGAGGCTGGACAGAGGTAGAGAATAAAGCAGATATTTATTAAAAGGCCTTTAAGGGTACATCTTGGGCAGGACAAGAGCCTGGCCAGGGCTACACCCAAGATGGACTTAAAATTGTCACAAAAATGGACGACTGGTTATGAAGTCTTACATTTTTATAAGTTTTGGTCCATTTGCATATTGGGTTTAATTGTCCAGTTACAACTTCAGATTATGAAGCCCCATCCTTCTTGTTTTCTCTCTTCAGTCCACCATTGTTTATGCTTTTGGTCCTCAAAACTTGTACCCATTGTCCTTTCCATCTGGGAAAGGATTTGTTTTTCCTATGTACCCTGTGAAGAGAGCTTACTAACACTTAATATGAGGCTCAGAACTACACCCTTAGGCAGTACAGAATCTGGAAAACATGAAAGCTAAAACTTAAGGCATCACTATTCTCAGCCAGCCTCATGCACGCTGCAGCTTGCCTTGCCATGCAGGTGAGGAATAGGGTGGGTGGCAGCCTCAGACACGAGCAAGAGAGGAATCTATACCAGCAATCTACAGACATCAGGCAGCTTCTTCAGTTTCCTTGCTCATTAACTTTTATTTTCCCCTCTTCCTCTTACACTGCCAAAGTTTAGCTAATGCCTTGACTCTGCAGAAAGTTGTTATAGTTCTCAAGCTGTATGACTTGTCTTTGACACTCAAGACAACTGACTTTGATAACCAGACCTATTCCCCTGTGTACAAAGTTGACTTATTTACTAATGCTAGATTAGGAAAGAAGATAGAATTATTGTTACCAAGTTGATACTTTTATGATTAAATGTCCTAAGTTACTGCATAAGAGAAGTCAAGTCACTAGAGCAGTTTCTAAAGGCAAAACCATCTGAATTTCTCTGATTTTATTGTACCAGGACAAATAACTTTGTGTTGTTCTTTATTGTTGTTCTTTATTTATCTTTATTTTTATGGGGTTTTAATAATCTTATTCATTCTGAAAAGTGAAACAAACAAACCCAAAGTCATCTGTCTCAACAGAGGAAGCACAGTAGAAGGTGAAAAACCATGCATAATGTACACTAAATTGCTCAGGGAAAGAGATGCTTCAGATAAAGATACATGACTGAATCGTCACCCAAAGCATATGCTGCACAAGAAGTAAACAAGAAGGAGCTAACAGAAAACCTAGGTAACAATACAATATATAATTTCATCTTTTTATAAATTATAAAAGAGGCACCGTTCCCCACACCGTCCCCCCCCACTAAGGGAGCACTGCTAGAAGGGTCCTGAACTATGTTCTCTGCAGAAAACAGCACAAGTACAAGCCTGCTGTTTTTCAAATTCCCAGTAACTCTGTGAAACTGCACTTCTTTTTCCATAACAGTGTTTAACTGTAGTTTCCTTGCATATCCTACTTAAATCCTAATTAGTAACTTAGATGACACAGACTCTTGTGTAAGGGAACAATTTTATATTTCAGTTGCATGTGCCAGAGATGGCATATAATGAATTTCCTTACCCTTGGACAAATACCATAGCTGTAAACTGTTTGTAAAACGTGCGTATAATCTACTCCTCTTCCAGTTACTCTATTTTGAAAAAGATGCATCCAAGTATTTTTAAGAACACATTTTATTCAATATGTCAGTATAAGTGAGGCATATACAGATTATATCTGAAATCACATGCCACAACAGAAGTATGCAATATTTTGTTTACTTTCTGGATCATTTTATGGTTCACCTGAGAGCCAGACAACTTCATCTAGATACGTATGAAAGCACTGGAGGAGTTCCACATCAACAGGGAGAGACCTAGTAAGTTTAGGAGACATCAAGAGCTGAAGGATATCAGTACTTACTGTGTTTTGGAAACATCTGTGGCCTTTAGTCCCACCCATTTTTACCTGTAAAAAAAAAAAAAAAAAAAAGCAAACTAAGTATAATTTAAACAGCAACCTTTAGAGCTACAGAAATATAAATGACAATATACCTGGCAAACAATACTGAAAGCAGTCCCTTAAATAAGATGATCAGGAAGTAAATATATAACATGCATATATAACCAGTGCCTTGGAGAAACTATTTTTCAGTTGATTTTCTATTCACACTTACCTCAATAATTCTAAGTCCTCTCTCCCAAATCCCTGTAGTTTGTATTCTCCTTTCTGCCATAAATAACTATCATGGATTTTTTTAAATCGTCCTCTTCTCTACCATCTTTAATCCCACTTTATCAGAAATGTTCACACGAATGCATTAATTTAATACTCTTCTTAGCCACTCCTAAGAAGTGCTAGCATGCCTAGCATGACCTAGAAGCCACTAGCATTGACCTACAATTCTGAATCAAGGCAAGATTCTTTTTTTTGTAAGATTGTATTTTTGATATAATATACTTAATTCTAGGTTGATCACTACTAAAATATTGTTTGTCATAATGAACCTGCTGAGAATGCCATAGTTAAACTGTTTAACTGTTTTAATATACCTTTAAAAACACTGGAAAGCCTGAAAGTCCTCAAATATTTCTTCATTTGTCTACTCTGAAGTCCAATAAATTTACTTTCAGTAGTCAAAATTTAATCTAATCTAGATCACATCCTTTACAAATAACTCTTTTAAATTTCATACATTTTTCATCTCTGATGCATTCATTTTAAAAAATTATACACTTTGGATACCAATATTTCTAGATTAGAAACAATGGAATATCTGAGGCTCAGCTAAAAATCATTGGAAGTAATGTGGAAATAAGCTTGTGTGATAAAATTTTAAGGTAAAAGAGATGTGGAAATTTGTTACAAAATAATTAAAATCACTGAATTTGGATTCTGTATTTAAAGCTTAATCTGGATTTAAAATTAAAGCAAATTAACAAAAATAAGACAAAACTGAATTTAAAAAGTACCAAAAAATCCCCACACCAAACCACAAACAGCCCCCTAAAACTAAACAAGAACCCCATAAAACCTTCAGGGGAGCTTATCAATCACTGTGCCTCCAGCTAAACAAAGCTCTCATTTTATCTCCAGCAACAAAGGCAGGAACTACTCCCAGTAATTTACATGCCTGCAGTTTACAGTTGTAAAATGTTCATTCCTATGTTCTTTTAAACATTGACTCTTTGAAAAGAGATCATTTTCCTCTTTTAGATCAAAAGAACAGGAAACTGTGCATTGAATTTCAAAAAAAATCTTTCTGCTGGTGTTTAAGTAATGACTAAATGAGAAGCCATGAAGTAATGGCTTTGTTCAGTTTCTGTTATTGACATCAGCCTATTTGCACATTGAACTGAATTACCTCTTGTACAGTATATTTGTGTGACTCCAGCAAAACAGCCATAGCTGAGACTTGTTTCACTGCAGAGTCGGATATTAGCTAGAGCGCCTGGAAATGCTCTTTGCCAACTGTTCTTGATGCAGTGCTAACAGACGTAGGAAAAAATCACTGCACACTTTAGCTAGAAATTCACACGCCATTGGGGCAAGCACAAGAGGCACTGACAACTGAGGCATTCCTCTTGTCAGTTGTGAAACAACAGGGCAATTGAGAGCAAAGATCATGGTATCACTGTGACCATAATTTAGATTTTTGTTTTGTGTACTCCTGAAAGAGAACACTTATGGCTGAGAAAAAACTTTGTAAGAGAGGAGAAATTATTTTCTAATAAAATAGCTCATGCAAGTTCTGTCTTCTTTTTTTTCTTAAAACTGAAGTCAGTCCCAAACCCACAAAATTAAGCTTCTAATGTGGGCTAAGTGACATGAGCATTAAGTAATGACTACAGGAACACAGAAATGGCATTGTGTCAGTAACTTATCTACATTTTAATTAAGTTAGGGAATCTGGTATGCACCTTTTCAATTATTTATTAAGCATATTTGTATATTAAAAATTCTATGCTATAGAAGTGCCTTCCTCTCAGGTAAAGAGAAGTGAACCACAAAAGAAGCTAGCTGAAGCCTTTTTTCTCCAATTATATACGTATTTGGGGGAAAAACCAAAAGAACAAAACCCAGTGAATTGTAATCTAGTACTTGGTTTGCGGTGTTGATGCTTTCTTTGGATCTTTCTTCTTCTTTTTCATTGTCAGTCATAAATCGTTGACTTTTTTTTTAAAACTGTGGAGTTGTATAACACTCTTATGTAAATGTTTCCTTATCCTCCAAAGCAGGGGACCTCTGCTGAGAAGACAAGCAATACTGCAGAGCTCTGCAACGAGATTTGAGGGCTTGAGATGTGACCTTTGGGTGAGTACATTTTAACCAGGAAATTTGATTATCATGCATAACACCATTAGGGACTGCTTCTCCTTTGCTGGATTTAAAAAGGCATGGAGAAACTCCTCCACAAAGCTCAAGTTATTAGTGCCTATCTCTGAAAATTCTACTCTGAATTCTTGAAGTTATATAATGCTAGGTTTGTCAGCCTTCACACACAGCCACAGTGAGATATATGGTTCAGGGCTCCAACAACCTGTTGAGCATTTCCACCCATATGACTGACTGCTGAGTCCATCAATCAAATTTTTCATGCAAGGCATCATCTTCAACGGCTGAAGCACAGGTTAAGTCCATCTGTGTTGTAATTGAAGTTACTATGTTGTAATAACTTTTGAGGTTTAAAAGCCTCAAGAGTTATTACAACAACATACATTTCAAGCAATGCTTGGAAGTTTACTACTCTCACAGTGAAGAGGAGAAAAGATGTGATAAGAAAGTAGTTCTCAGTCTTGCCCTGCTCATTATCTTGTATTTTTGATTCAGCCTTCAGAAGCTGAATAGCTTGAGACAAAGCTAAATCATTCTTGGCATCTGATTTAGGTTCAGCCTTCTTCTAGTCCTTATTAGTGCTACAGTTGCTTGCTTGAAAGGGTACAAGGAGCTTAGATTCTCCCTTAATTCATTTGAAAGCATGTTAACCTTAGAGATGTTTATTTGAAGTGAGTTGGGGAGAAGTACTTTTTTGCTTTTTTTCAACAAAAATAAAGCTATGATGTTTATCCTCATGCAATCTGCACTCTTAACTGATTTTAGAAGAGAAAATTACATCAAATTCATCTGGAGGCTTCAGCCAAATCAAATAATTCCCATCTCATAAAATATGCTTTTAGGGCCTGATTTTTAATTTACCATTAGAAAATTTTAAATTGTCCATTAAAAACATTACTGAGGGGAGAAGAAAAAGTCAAACGAATGATTTTGTAGAACTTATTGCTTGAATTATAATTATGTCCTCAGAACATAATTATTTAGAACTTTTTCTTTAGTGGATCTTCTGAATAGGCAGAATTATTAAAATTTTGAATTAATTAACATCAAGGTTTTAACAGTTTTAATATATAACTTTGGAGAACAGAGAGGGGTCAAGGTAAGGGAAGGACTTGATAACTTAACATGCTCTTTTCTTTTAGGCATCTGGGTTGTCAGTAGTTTTGACAAATAGCTTTTTTTGTCAAAACACAAAAACTCCCTTGTAGAAGCCTTAGAATTTTTAATATGAATTTGATGAGTAAAAGGTTTTAGAAGATTTTCAAACCAATGTTAATGTTAACATCATGTCAAACTATAAAAGTGAGCAGGCTTGATCATAAGAAAACGACACAAAGTTCAAACCATCTAGCCAGTGAGAATGTTGCCAATAGAGCTGCAGGATCATAAAAAAGCAGACATCTGAATATGAAGTTTTCAGTTAATTTTCCAATATCTCTTCCTAAGTTTCTCACGAGAATTGAGTAATTACAATAAATGAATGAGGTCTCAGACTTAGGAGAAATAAGAGGGAGATTGTCACTGATGAATACTATAGAAAAGCAGAAAATGAAATGGAATTTCACACATTAAAATAAAATATATTTGTCATCATCTGAAAAACAATAAATATTATTGATAAAATAGCATGGCCTGGCAAAAACTCTTATGAAAGCTCCAAAATTAGGATTTTACAATTCATATACCAGCTTCATTACCTCATTCAATGCTTTTACTATCTAATTATCTAAGGTCTTATTTTGTTTTGCTACTTCAAAGTACATGGCATTTCTATTGATTTTAGAAGTGGCACTAAACATATTTCTCTTACAAGCTGATATTCCATGAATTGATGATGCAAATCAGTAATTCCTGTGGTTTATTTCACTTCTTTTTTACACTTTTAAGGACAGAATAGGATATTCCTTGGAAGATTTTTTTTCACTGCCTTCTAAGGGAGCAAAAACACCTGTGTCAAAATAATTTCTGTAAATTACAGTAGAAAGGTGTTGTGTCATGTTCATAAAGTCTTATGCACTTTATCAGAACTGTAATGGGAAGATACCCCTCCACTCCCTTTTCATAATTCCCCTGCTATCAAGGAATCATCATTCTTGCTACAGCCTTTCTATCTATATTCTTTAATGAGTATTTGACTACCCACAAAGCTGACTAGCATTTTTCTGGAGGTTTACAAAAAAGCACTGAAATGAGATTCAGCAAATGCATCTTCATTAGCATCTTCTGGTTTTCAAAACTAAGGAAACTTCCTCCCAGATTGCTGTGTAGGAAAAGTCAAGGTAAGTATGGTATGTTAGTCCAAGGCTTAGTCCTTATGTTGTATAGGGGCCACAACAGAAAAAGATTGTAAGTACTGTTAAACCTACAGTGATTTTTTTTTTTTCAAATATTCAGCTATCACCTTTGATTGGAAGGAAATTGACTGTGGTTTACAGGATGTTTAGTTATTTCTTCTTTTCCTCATGGATAATATTCTTAGCCCAAAGTTGTGTTAAAAAGAAAAAAAAAAAAAAAAAGAAAATTCACATCAGAACAAAAAATATGACTGAAGAATCAAGCCCAAGTAAGGAAAAATAGCCTTATTTATTTATATTTGTGGTATTCTGCATATCTCTACCATTTTTAAAAATAACAATTAAAAAAAAGTTCTCCTTATACTTCATGCTTATATTGAAGTAAGTTATGCTCTGCAAAAGATATTGTTTTCCAAAAGCTTTGGTGGCAGAAAATTATAAATATTATAAGCAAACCTTACTTTGATTACTTTACATTTGAAATTTAATATTCCCTTTCCTTCAGTCCTTCTTTTCATACAAAATCTTCCCAAAAGATTTTCTTTTTTTGCTAAATGAATCTAGAAACATGTAGTGCCATTTAAAAAGACCTTGAAATATTTTTCTGAAATTGAAGAACTCCTTCATAGTTCAGAAATATGTCACTGGACGATTACTTCAAAACAATCATATCATACTTTAACCATTGACCTTTCTTTGGTGATGGAATGGTTTCTGTTTGTGGCTTATCTACAAATGAGACTTGTACTGACCCCAGTACATCATGTCTGCCTTATTGCTGTGAGTCAATAGTATTCTGAGGACTGCTTTTGTTCTCAGCTCTACTGTTTATTCATTTTACCCAGGGGTTAGTGCTTACTCAAACCATCAGCAACTGCTGAAAATCTTCACATGTTCTTTTGAACAAGGTGCTGATTCTGAGACAAAAGGCCTTATATGGAAATACTTAACAGTGAAGACCTAAAAAAAAATACTTTCCAAGCATATGTTAGAGGAATAACCTAAGGTTTGACAGAATTATTTCCTAGGATTGATAATAGAATTAGGCACTTTTCAAAAAAACAGGTACAATGACATCATTCAATGAGTTGTTTAATATTTTCAAAAGGCAATGTTCCAAAAATTGTTTTTTAATATTACAGATAGAAGAATAAGTAAAAAATACAAGGTTTTCTAGTATTTTGGACAATTTTGAAGTGATGGATTTGTCTTCAAAATGTAAAAATAAAAAAAAATGATTGAAGGGTCTCATTTTTCTTATTGAAACCCCCATAACAATATTCTTTCTGTTTCTTCAGTTACATAGTCTGATTTTAAATAGTGAAGGAAAATACGTTTGCAAGAATAAGCTTAGTAATAAAGTAATATAAATGATGCATGTTAAGGTTTGTCATGTAAATCAAAGGGAAGAGATTTTAAAAATATTTCTTCAATGCAAAAATAACACCATTACGCTGGATCATATGAGGCTAAATGTATTATTTATAGCTCATTTAAAGGTCAGAGTAAATACCAATGGCATAGAACTCCCTATCCTAAACTGTCTGCAAAGTTACCTCAGTAAGGACTTTAGTTTTAGTTTTGAGCTAAAGACATACTTCAGAGATGGATTCAGAAAAAATTTCTATGTCTATCAAGAGAGACTCATATGAAAAATAGGTCCAAGAGCCCACATTCTGATGGGTCTGAGGAGATGGGTGTTCTGCCCTCATGAGTTTTTGAGACCACCTCAGTAAAAGCGTCCCTGCAAAGGTGGAACATGATGATCACTAACTATCCCCTATGAGGTCTCAGAGGTAGTTGTTTAATGTATGTGTAGCCCATCAGTTCAATCGAGGCTACTGCAGGAGGGTGCTATATCAGCAGGAGGCATTCCTTTCCAGACTTTTGCTTTAGCTCAATTCAGCAGCTCAACAGTTATTTCCCCTGAAGTTTGTTGTCTCGTAGAGACTGCCTGTGTTTAAAAGATAGGCTTACAAAATAACCAGAGTGGAGTAACTCTCTCTCTAAAATGCATGGCTGATAGTCTGCTTTTTGCCCTGAATTATGATTCTCTGTCTTCTTACATGTTTATTCTGGCTGATCTATTATATGTCTTTTAGGTGAGAGAAAACTAACAGTTCACAGACTGCAAAATATTTTATCTGCTTAGAAGTGCTGGTTTACTGAGACCTAAACAGTTAAGAGTGAAATACATTTTAGCAAAAGAGTTTGGTGGGTTGGTTGATTGTTAGGGGTTTTTTAAGGGCAAAAAAGAATTGCAGAAGTGTTGGCATTTTGCTAATGCTTTGATTTTTAATGAACTTTAATTTTTTTTACTCTAGCTTTTCACTTTTAAACATCTGTCATAGCAACTGGAAAGTTCTTTATTCATCTGAAAAGCATTTTCTTCCAAATTTTACTTAGAAAATATTTGACGTTTAATTTTTATTTTAAAAAATCAAAACCACAGAGTGTGCACTGAAGATAAAATCCTCATCTGTCTGTATCTATTAATGGAAAAAAATAATACATGTGTGCATTATATGTTTATTATACACACATGTAGCAACACACATACACATATTTCAAAGCAGCTGTGTGGAGAAGAACTTGGGGGTATACAGTGGATAAATAACACAACATCACCTGGAAATGGGCACTTACAGTCTGAAAAGCCAAACATATCTTGGAATGCATCAAAAGATATGTAGCCAGCAGGTTGACGGAGGTGATTCTGGCCCTCAACACTGCTCCTGTGAGACCCCACCTGGAGAGCTGCATGCTGCTATGGGATCCTCAATATTAGGACATGGATCTGTTGGAGCAGGTCCAGAGGAGAGCCACAAAGATGCCCAAAGAGCTGGATTGCCCCTGTTATGCCGACAGGCTGGGGTTTGGGGTTGTTCAGCCTGGAGAAGATTCTAAGGAGACTTTATAGCAGCCTTCCATTACCTAAGATATACCTTACAATAAAACTGGAGAGAGACTTTTCAGAAGAGCATGTAAGTGTATGACAACGGGGAATGATTTTCAGTTGAAAGAGTTTAGACTAGATATGAGGGCAGTAAAACAGTGGAACAAGTTGTCCAGCAAAGATGTGGGTGATCTATCCCTGGAAGCGTTCAAGGCTGGGTTGGATAAGTATCTGAGAAACATGGTCTTTGGAAGGTCTTATCGCCTCTGGCAGAGTACCGGGACTAGATGATCATTAAGGTCCCTCCCAAACCAAACCATTCTTTGATTTTATGATTCTATGAAAAATGTAAAAGAAGAACTGAAGCCTATTTTTTTTTCCATAGATTAAGTAACCTGTCATTCTTTTTGAATACTGCTGAGGCAGTAGTATTGGTAAAAAAACCCCAAAAACTAAAACAGGAACAGCAATGGCATTTTCAGTATTGTGTTATGCAATTCTGTTCAGGAACTTCAATTTACCATGATGATAAAATGTATGAGAAGTGTTTACACCTCCAGTAGTTCTTCCCTTGAGGAGCTGCAGAGCAGAATTATAAGCCACATAGAGACAAGTTGTAGGACTCATGACAGACAGAGAGGGAATTGTCTTGTCAGTCTCACAAGTCTGAGGATTGCAAACGGAATCTCATCAAATGTAATTTCTATTTCACTTTATACATCAAATGCCTCAACTAAAATTCCACATTCTACTGTGACTGAATTAACTTGCTCCTTCTGGACAGTTGCATTCCTTGAGCCTTCCAGTACTCTTAAAAGATAACAGAACTGTCTGTAGAATTAAAAGTGAAAGATGACAAATAGCGGAAATTTGATGGTCGTTAGTGCTGTGTTTTTGCCTAACTGCAAACAGAGAAAGAGAGGTTTCTTTAGCTTGCATTAAGCATCTTTTCATCAAGAGCAATGTACTCTTTTGTGAAATGGTGGCAGATACTTGATATTACAATAAATTTAATTGCAAGCAAATACCTAAAAGAAAGCAATTCTTCTCCATCCTGTCTGTTTTGCCTCTGTTTTACAAAGGCTTATGCACTCTTGTATCTCAAGAGAACAGAGAGTATTTCTCAGTTCCTTGTAGATGTGAGGCTTATCTGAGGTGGTCTCAATTGATAGCTATTTTTTTAAATCACCAGCAATACTAAATAATGCTCTCAAACATGTACAGCAATTCCAAAATGTAACCTGGACATTCCAAGGAACACCACTATGGGAGCGAGCAATGTTGAATTTCACCTTCAATCTAATTGAGCAGCGTCAGCTGAGCAGTGTTGGCTAAGCAATGTCTAGCAGGTCATGTGAGGTTGGGACCAGCACATGTATGTTTCTGTTTCATTTATTACAAAATGAAATGGGATTTCCTGGTGATCCTAACAAGTTCTGATTCAATAATGTCTAGGTTAATATTTAAGTCCATGTTCAGCAGCAAATCCCATGATGATGTAACAAACCCTTTGAAGCAGGCAGCTTTGCTCTGCAGCGACTTGCCACCAATGGCATCTCTCTCTAGTATGGAGAGAAGATGTCACTGCTTAGCTCTCAGTGATTCATATCCTCTCCGAACACAGTAATTCTGTGCTTCTGTTTATTGTTCTTTGGAAGTCTGTTTTTGACTACAAATAAAACTAATTCTGATTTTCAGGAACCTTGCACAGATAACTGTTGAATAAATGTGCATACATTATATCAAAATGTATATTTATATACAAATATAAAAGTTAAACATGTAAATAATAATGATACACACACACACACACATATATATATAAAAGAACCAAATCACTCGTCAGTAATAATGGAGAACACAACCAAGGGAAAATTATGGTAAGTTGGAACCAAGATTTAAAACAGATAATATTAGTGTAAAAGTTAAAAAAATAATTTTATCTTGGAAGACAAATCTGGAAAATTCTGGTTATTTAAACATGAAAATCCATATGTATTAATGTATGAAGATGTATTTTCAACAGCTGCAATTTTAACATGCAGATAGTTTGAATTTCTATGATGTCACAAATCAACCATTTTGAATGAGGGTTTAACTATTTTTGCATTTAATCATAACATACAGCTGTTGAGATTTAAGACATTTTTTATTTATATTTAGTTTCTACTAGAGTTGAAGTGTGGAGAAGATACTCTAAGTATGGTATTTCTTATAATTACATATTTTTAGTGTGAAATATGACATTTAAAATGACATATTTTAAATTAATTCATAGCATAAATGGCATAAATAGCAGTCCTAAATTCCCATAATCTTTTCTTCTGAAGTTAACATCCTCAGTTTAGGGAAAATGCAACACATGCAACATATGCTCATTTAAAACAAAGACTTATTCAAAGCTTGTATTGACATCTTTTTGACATTTGACATACAATATGCATGAGGTTAACATTCAGACTGCTAATTTATGGATGAAAAAGTTAGAAGAAGGAAAACTGAAGGTTGCTTCAGTAGTGCTGAATCATATGTGTTATTCTTATGGAATGTGTTGAAAAATAAGTTTAGATGTCTTCCCAAACACTGATAACTAGAGAATGTTTTCAAAGTGATATTTATTTGTCTGAAGAAAGCATATAGTTCTTGTCTGAAGAAAGCATATAGTTCTACTCTGAATGTTTTGAGGTTTTTTCAGGCAGTTAATTCTGCTACTACCTATTATAAACAATTATCAGAACCCTATGAGATTAATCAAAAAAAATCTTAAATTATTTCACCTAATTAAACCAAGCAGAAACTTGGCTGAGAGGGTCAAGTGTCTTAATATGCACTCAAAGTGCTCAGCATTCTGGAATAAAATTACTTTGATCTTTGAAAAAAATCATAAAAGAGGAATGAATATTGCTAGGTGCATAATTGTATATTTCAAATACAAGTATTTTTTCAAAAAGATTTTAATAGAAGTCTGGAACTTCACAAGATAAAATTAAACTAGTCACAAAACTTACTTTCTTGTAATCTAAGCAGAATGTCACAGACCTATAAAGGACCAGAAAAAAATAAACTGAAAACTGCAAAGCATCCTTTCTAGAAAAGACTTATAAATGCCTGCTGTAAATTAGTTGTTTTATGGGCTCAAATTGAAAATATGGAGAGGAAAACAGAGTTGCTTGTTATTTTTCTTTACTTCCAAAAGAATAAATACATTCAATCATCTGAAAAGCTTGGGCTTTGCCATTTGTTTGGTTTTATTTGGTGTTCATTTGAGAGTACAGGGACTTGGGAAAAGTGCTCTGCAATCCATGTGCTCACAGCCAAGATGAATATAGCCATCACCTGTATCTGTGCTCGTGGCAGAGCAAAAACAAATTGATTCTTCATTAGAGCAATGAGACATATGGATAGAGAAGGAATTGTATACATTTAATATTTAACCATGTTTAATTATACACATTATTTTGAAACATGGACATTTGCTTAAAATGTTTAATATCCTGTATGAATTATTTTAGATATTAAGAAATGTATGTGGTTTGTTCATTTAATACTAATGAGTAGCTGATGAAGATAAAATGTTATTAATCTGTTTGCATTTATAAAACATCAGTGCACAAACCATATTTTGGCTCTGTTTCCATAGCCATCTAGGGCATTATCAACCATACAGAATCATATGTCACCAGAAACAGTTATAAATTATCAGCTCCTAATTATTTTAGTGCTGAGGAGGGAAAAACAAAAACAAAAACAACAACAACAACACCCCCCCCCCTCAAAACCTCAAACTGAAAAACCTCAGAAAAAAAAAAGGTAAAACCTTCTTTATATACATTAAGTAGATGTCTTTAAAAATTCATTTTGGGTCTCACACCAGTTTTAAGTTGAAATGTTGAGATTTAAATTTGAGGCAGCTTAAACCAGTTTTTGGATTACTGTCCCTCTTTGAACCACATGCAGAACTCTCAGCTTCTGCATCTAAACATCTAAGCAACTACTTTGTCAATACAATTCCTCTTCTGTTGTATCAGAGGCTCACCACAGATTGGTTTCCATAGGGGTGTACATCACCCTAGACAAAACTTAAGAGCGGTTGCATAATTAAATGGCTCAAAGAGATGCCCCATCAAGCAAATTGAACAGCATGGTTACTACACTTTTAAAAGTGGAATTCAAATTTAGACAGATGTCTAAAAAGGAGTTCTCTATGTGTGATTTAGCCAAGTGTTCATTAGATCCAAGAAAGGTTTGCAGAGATGCCAGGCTCTCCATATTCTTTACCTTTCTTTATTCTTCTTAAAGCTGGTTATGTCACCCCTAGTGATTAGAAGGCATCCACCTGTAGAAAGTTTCAGGTCTTTTGTCAGAGGTGTTAAGCGTTGCAATTGCAAAGTACAACTCGGTAAGGATGAAAACTTTTAAATAAGGAGTTTCTAGTCTCAAGAACTCAAGTTATTGTTTAGCAAATGTATTTATCCAGGACAGTACGAAATGCCAATCATCCTTAGGCCTTTTTGTTTTTTCCCCTCAGACAGACTAATACAGAATATGCTTGTTTGGGGAACCTACAAGAAAAATTTCTCCAGAATGTGCATTATTTGTAGATATAAGTCTTTAAAAATGTTAACTAATATAACTTATTGAAAAATATGTTGTCAGACAACTTTGCCCAGATAAAAAGCACAAGCAAAGCCTAATCCTGAGGTAATATTGCATTACATTAAAACTAAAAGAAAGAATATGTTTCTCTCTACAGGTTAGAGTTTTAGTACTGAAAAGTAGTTATTTTTCTTTTCCCAAAATAGGATTTCACTGTTTCACTGGAAGAATCAGATTTGCATCAAAGAATTTTGTAAGGTTAGATTCAAGGGGGGTTTTTAAGGATGTAGATTCTACCTCTTGAGTTTTTAAATTAACATGTTGACATATTTCTTTGCCCAATTAAAAAGCACAGACAAAATAAGTGATGAAATAAGTACACTTCTAAAATACATTAGTGAAAAAGGTATTGCATAAGGCTGAGCTGGAATTTCAGTCTTAAAAAGCAGCATTGAATTAATAAGATAAGAAGAGTTTTCTTCCATGAGTTCCTGAGACAAAGATTTATCACTTGCTTGTTGAGCTTGACTGACTGTGAAAAGAAACAAGCAATTTCACCTCAGAGACAGCACATCTTCAGAATTTACTGTGACACCCTGACTTTCAAATTTTTCAGTCAAGTCCTCACAAAAGAGCCCTATGATTCTGCTAGCTAGAACTCAGGCTTGAAGTTTAAATTAATGCCAGGAGTGAAGTTTCAAATTTTCAGCTGGAACTGGACCAATTAAATTGTTCAGCTTGATTCTGTCATTAAATTTCATCAGGGTATTTATGTTTCTGTTAGCTTATTTTGCTGGCTTCATAAGATACACTGCTTACTGTTAATGGAACATGTTTTGGTGTTTTTTAAGCACTACTATTATGTTTCCAGAACTGAAAATAAGTTTCTGGGGTGCTTTGATAAAGACAGAAGATTTTCAAGAGAATTTTTTATGGATTATAAGGCTTTAAAAACAAGTCAGTGCTATATATGCTGCAGAGCCAAAGAGTTGAGATTTTTATGATTCTGAATTAGAATTAGGCTTCATGAAAGCTCAGTCACTGAAGCCTGCAGAAGTTCTCTAGAGAACACTTACAGAAAATTATTTTCCTCAAATAATATGCTTTTTATGGTTGAATACTGAGAGTCTGATTATATTTCCTATGGAAATCAGGGTCAATATGGGTTTTTTTATGTTCAGAATATGACAAGCCCTGGAAGGTAGTTTCTCAATGTCCGCTAAATCCCTGCAGGGGATACTGTGGAAGGCAAAGGAAAGGCAAAATCGTTGAAATAAAAATGAATTTGCTTTTTCTGCATATTTTTCTGCTTTTTAAAGATAAATCACTCTTTATTTTTCTATTTTATAACTATAAGGGAGACAGAGAGCATGTATTATATTTGATATCTTACTGACTTTATGGCATTCAAACAAATGGTACTTTGCTTTCGAATTATTTAAAATTTATTATTTCTCTTCATTATCCCCTAGTCTACGGATCCTAATTCAAAATGGTAATTGTGCTCTAACATCAAGAATATTTCAGGTGTGATCAGAACCCTTTTAATGAAGTTACCCCTGAGCCTAAAGTTCTCATCTGTGCTGCTGTTTGTTGCTGACATTTTGGACTCTACTCCAAAATTCTTTTCCAGGAGTAAGGATTTCACCCAAGTGTCTTTGTCTATTCAACAAGAAGAAAAATCTCTTTAGTATCAGAAAAGAGGGAAGAGGAAAAGAAGTAAGAAAGAAAACTGCCAACTATATCAAATGATGGTGAACAAAATGACTTGCCTTTGGATTTTTTCTGTGAATTCTCTTGCTCTAGTATCATTGCAGAACTCGAACAACCTATAATAATGATGATTAGGGTTTTAAATTTAAAAATATACATAATAATGAATAATGCAGAAAAGGTTGTGTCTTCAGGACAATGATTTAGTTCTTACACAATGTGTAAGGCTATCTGATATAGTGAGGGAAGAACAGAGATAAGGGGAAAGGTATTTTTCCAAATAGATGTATAAAATAAAGGAATTCAAGGTTTTCATAAAAAGAAAAAAATCTTCAATTCATTTTATCTTTTCATTTTAGACGTTACTATTGTGCTGGTGTGAAAGCAAAACCAGTGAAAGACTCCAAGTCAGAAACACAATTTTAATAAGAGGAAAAGAAAAGAAATAAAAGAAAGTAAAATAAAATAAAAGTAATAGTACAAAATAAATCACTGACAGAGTCAGAATACAACCTGACACCCTGTTAGGGTGGTAGTGGCAGTCCAGATGTGATGGTCTTGTCAAAGCAGTGATTCCTGTAGAAAGGTCTGGTAGCTCTTGTCTCCTCTGGGAGTCCAGTGGGTAAAAGCTGCCTGTGCTGTCACAAACCCTGGATTTATCCAGGTGGGAATGCTTGACTCCTCCCCCTGGGCAGAGCCTCTCACAATGGGATGATCTCATTCTATGAGTCATGCAGTGGGTGCTTGATGGCCCATTAAACAGATGGCCCATTAAACTCTCAGAGGGAGTTATCTATGAGTCATGTGGCAAGGCATTGTTAGGGTCGTGAACAGAAGATAAGGAAAACACTGCCCCACCTTGGCTCCAACGGCTCATGGGGATAGAATCCATACCTTGGGCACAATTTTACATTGTAACCTAACCTAGGACACTATCTAAGAATATCAGCAGAATAATACTTTCAAAGCAAGTTCTATGGTGATAACCAGGTCTCTGGTTAATAAACTGCTGTGCTGAAGAACAAGCTTTGGTTTCAGAGATTATTTTGATCATAATACTGTATCAAAAATATTTAAATTAAAATATGAGACTAATAAACATTTTAATTTTGAATTTGCTCACTAAAAAAAAGGTTTCAGCTTCAACTTCTGAACTAAAATTTAGGTTTGCATTACTCTGATTGGTGCAGAAGTTTCAGCAACTCAGTTTTTGAATTTACTCATCAGAAAAATATTGTAACTAGGAATCAGGATTAGAGATCTCTGGGTCGGTTTTGCATCGTGTTTACGAAAAATTCTTTTAGTGGAAGTTCTCAACTCTGACCATAGGATATTTTGTCTGTGCAAATTTTGTGAAATAGTATCCACTTCCTTTTTCATGCAAATATTTAATAAATTCCTCAGAAGATTCATACTTAATTGTATTCAGCTTTTATGCTTGTAGTTGAATATGTGAGAGGGAAGGAAATGAGGCATGCAGCTTCTAAATGAGAGAATTTCAATGAGATAATCACAGATTATACTGCATAAGATCTTTTCACACCCTCTTTCTACTCATTAATTTTACAGAAGTAGACTTTAAAAGACATAATATTTTTCTTTGAAATAAGTAAATGATTAAACTTTTAATATAAACTGTAATGTAACATGCATCATTTGAGCCTCCATAATCAAAATCTGAGACATAAATGAAGTGTTATAAAACATGCTTACAAAGTTTGTATATGAGTCATTCATCTGTGTTGTATTTGTTCTCATTTTATGTAGATACTTTTAAGTAACTATTTTTTAACATAGATTTTATTATCCCACGTATTTATTACTCATTTACTTGTTTCTCACACATAGATCTTCTTTGTGATTGCCTTATTAAAATACTGTTGTTTGTGTCCTGTTCAAAGTTCCACTAGTAATGCTCAGAAGCATTTTTAGAGTATTGATACCTGAGAAAAGCTTGAGCAAACTGAGATTCCAGACTTCAGGAGTAAAAGCAGTATCATTAATTATGTTTAGTCTACCAGTGAAGGTGCATGTTAATGATTTCCTTCATTAAATTCACTTAAGGCATGAATAATACTTCATTACTTCAGTAACACTTCAATCTCCAGCCAAAAATGCACCTTATTTCTAGCAGATTTTAGTTTCAGTATGGGCAGAGCAATAATTTCCTTTTGTATTCCTGATGTTTTTGGAACTCATTCATTATTTAGACTTTCAATTAGAAAAATAAAGGGAAACTCTTTTAAGGATTTCTTAACTAGTTGAAATTTTGGCTCAAACTATGAAGTGAGATTTTATTCAAGTAATGGATACACTTGTTTACATTTTGAATGAGTAACTGGATGAATTTCCAGGTCACTATTCAAGAGAACTGAAGGTAGACTTGCCAGTTGGTAATGTTTCCTATCAGTTGGCTGAGGGTAGTGCCTGGTATCAAAGTGACGCCTGCAAAGCAAGCAGCATTGTTGATTTTAAAATAACAGTTTTACAGTTTAAAATGAGATCATGAAAAGGCCTATTCTTTTCTTGACTCCAGTTCAGAGCTCCCTCCAGGCCTAAAACTGTTTCTCCCTCTTTCATGTCATTGTCAGAATTAAAATCTTCCTCCTTTTTAATTTGAGAAGTAAAATTAGTTTGAATACCACATCAGAAGGCAAATTCCACTCAGGAACACAATGAACTGTACTTTCTTTCATGGATGAATTAAAGATAGCTAAAAAAAGGCTAACAGTGATAAAGAAAAAGGATATGAGTTTCTTCCTATGCAACTGACATCAAAGGGTGGTATTTGAAACTAAAATAAAAACTGCAAGACTTATAAAGTATTTTTGGGATGTGTGTGAGAAAGTAAGATTTTTGTTCTACAGTGACATCATAATAAAACAAATCTCAATTGATTTGTACTTGATTGTTAGCTGGCTAATTCAAAAAGGTTCATTATGGACTTCATAATTCAGTGGTACTAAAGATACTTTTTGGTTAATATTGAAAGAGTGTTAATGTGTGTGTCTGCATTTCAGACTAGTAAATATTGATGACCACCTTAGCTATAGGTACAGTAAAGGCCAGGCCTTTTGATTTTCTTTCTTATGAGGTATGTGCACGTGTGTGTATAAGGTCATGACTTCTGTGGCAGTTAATATGATATTCTACTGCATTCTGCTTATACACTGTAGCTGATGTGATTGTATATATTATTTTTGGTGGACATGGTTTTCTAAATATGGAATGACAAACCAAAAACTACAGCCTAACATGCTCTCCGTTCTTAAACAGAGAATCAAACATGCTCTCTTTCTAGTCACATACCTTATTAGTGTGTTTAGTCCTATAGTTTTGTAGACATAAATACATGTATAAATCCATTTCATTTGTTCTATGTGAAGTAGATAATTATATTACATAACCAATTGAATCTGCAAAAATGATGGGTTTTTTAAGAAAAACCTTCTCATATTATGGTCCTGTAGGTATCTCAATATGAACAAATATTGGCACTCATTTGGAGCTTGAGGAAAGATTTACAGGACTCTCTACAGAAGCCAGCTTAGATAGACTTAATAGTAGGGTTTGTCACCAAAGCAATTCATAGAGTTGACTCTGGGATCCTGTGACAGTAAACTCTCAGAAAGTCAGAATTAGACTCTGTCCTCTCCTATACTGGGTAAGTAAATATCAAGCACAAATCTAATGCTAATAAGGAAACATCAGATACAAGTTTCAGGAAAAAATAAAAGATGTGGACTTAGAAAGGGTAGGTAGTCTTTTTTTTTTTTTAATTATGCTGTATTCTTAAAAGAAGAACCAGTTTTTATGCTCATTGTGCCAAGTGAGAGAAAAATATAATTTCACTATAAGAACAGCCCAAATTTGTGCAATAGAAATGTAAATTTAGTAGATTTTCCATCAATTATTTAAAGCTGCTGGATTAGATAATACAAACTCTGATGTTAAGACTATGCTCCAAAGTGATTTTGCTGCTTGAAGAGTGTTTCCATAAAATCTTTACATATAAAGAGAAATTTCACTGAAGATACATAATGAAATTTTAAAATTTATTCATGAAAAGTGTATTTCTGTTCTAAATCAGTCTTGTTGATTATAAATATAGTTTATAAAGTCCAATGTTCTGAAAAGTGTTCAAAGAAAAGGAAATAGAACAGTTCAAATACATATGCCTTGAAATTACTTCAGAGGCTTAGCTAACAGGAGTAAGAATTTCCATTACATAAGCATACATTTGCCATCCAAATGAGGGACTCATTAGAAAATAAAAAACACATGTTGCAGCAGTCTGCAATGCACTTCTTTTTATCACAGAGCCTTTGATTATGCCAACCATGTAATTCTATCTTGATCCTTCCTGCAACAGTTCAGATGTGTTACTATACAGACATTCATATATTTATTGACTATAACAAAACTACTCTGAGTGCAAAAAATTTAGTCCATTATGTTTGTGCAAGATCAGGTCTGCTCCAGAGGTTTACAGGGAAGATTCAGAGAACAAAACATAAACAGATAAATTCGGGACTCATATGCTAAGTTACAATAAACATGAATTAGTGTATGTGAGGTTAGCTGAAAAGATTTGGGGATTTTATTGTGACCACTCCAGATACTTTTTAAAATATAGAAAAACAGGTGGAGTAACAGCAGTAGTTCTCAAACAACCAATCTGCAGATTCAAAGATTAACAGGGAAATTTTTACCCTGTCATTTTTAAAAATGACAGAAGGAAAAAGATTATATATCTATATATATATGCTATTGATTCTCAGATTAAGAGAGTTAGAAGAGAAATCTTAAATGATGTACACAGGAATGGTTTTAGTGCTATGCAGAGGAAATATACATACTGAAATAAATAAAGGACTTTTATAAGTCATAAAAAAAACCCCAAGTCACTAAATTATTTGAAGGCCAGGGTAATTAGACAAATCAGAGAAGAAACAATTCTGAAAAGTTCTGTAAAAAGTGGAAAGAAGCAATAAAATGTGCAATATCAAAATCAACATTAAAATTATTTCAAATATGATCCTAGTATGTTTGGACTACTTTCCATGATATGGATGCTCTAAATTACCATCAAATACTAAGGAAATAAGGTAAGAATATGAAAAATGATTGAAATATTTAAATACAGATGATTTATTATTCAAATTTTAGACTGGGAAATATACAAATATTTTCTGATGAGAAATTTATGCAGATAATTTATAAATGAATGGAATGGTTCTACATTTCAAAAAACTTGTATATTTTCAAATTTATGGCCATTTCTAAATCTTGGATCCACAGGACAGATCATATTAAAAACATTTTATGTTCTGATTTTATTAATTTTCTGTGCTCACATGTCAGTGAAATAAGAATATAATTGTTTAAAACTCTTTATCACCATGACTCCAAGGAATCAATCCAGTTTTCAAATTTCTTTAGTTCTTAAGCATGTCTGCATCAGGGCCACGAGAAGTGATTTCTTGCCTTTCTGATGAAATTGCTGCTGTCACTGAATATGAATACTAGGACTAAAGAATATTTTTTTCAACTTTTAACCTTTAAAATGCTTTTAATTTTATTTACCAAACATACATGATTCTCTAGTGTAATTTAAAAATTCAAATAATTTGTTTTAAAGTGTATTTTAGTTAAACTCAATGATGCTTGAAATGTCACCAATGTAAATAACTTTTTGAGGGAAAACCCAAAGAGACTCATTTTATCTGTAAAAAGCTTAAATGTACATGGAAACCATCTGTGTTTTGTCAAAAACATTAAAGTACATTTTCTTGTACTTATTGTTCTGTGAGCAATTCTACTTGTAACTGCTTTGGATAATGGAATGAGGTGCTTTTAAAATTCATGACAAGAAAACTCTTTACTATTTTCAGAAGAAGCAAATACTAATAGGGCTTTTATACTAAATGTTTGTAAAGTGTCTATTCTGAGCATCTGCTTTTTATCATTTTTTTGCTTTCATTTGTTCCTTTCTAAGGGCTTCAGAAAACAGGTTCCCTTGTATTCAGGAACGTTTGGTACATATTTCCTTCCTTCCTTCCTTCCTTCCTTCCTTCCTTCCTTCCTTCCTTCCTTCCTTCCTTCCTTCCTTCCTTCCTTCCTTCCTTCCTTCCTTCCTGCCTTCCTGCCTTCCCGCCTTCCCGCCTTCCTTCCCGCCTTCCTTCTCATCTTCCTTCCTGCCTTTCCACCTTCCTCCTCTCCTCTCTCCTTTCTCCTCTCTCCCTTCTCGCTTCCTATTTGGGTTACATCTACTTTGATGAAAGGTCCCACATTGAAACTTGTACCTATTTCCCAAGCAACTAAATTAAGTACTTTAGCAGCTGTTTCTCCCTGAGCCCTCTCCAGACTGACCATCCCCAGCTCTTTCAGCCCTCCTCAGGTGCCAGATAATCCAGTCCCCTAGTCATGTTCATGGCCCTTCACTCAACTGCCTCCAGCATGTCCAGATCTCTCCTGTGTTGGGAAGCCTGGGCATGGACCAAGAAATCTAAATGTGTTCTCAGCATGGCTGAGCAGAGGAAAGGATCACCTCCCCTGACCTGCTGAAAATGCTTTTCTTAAGGCGAAGCAAGAAATCACTGACTTTATGATGGGGTACATTGCATGCTCATGTGATATTTTCGAACTATTGCTTCAGATTTGATTGCCTCTCATTTCTTCTACCCCAGATGCTCTTGGTGTTTTAGGTTTTTTCTTCTTCTGACTTTATATAAATTATAATTGTTGAAAACATATTTTCTTAGTATAGTGAGCATTCCCTTTTTTTCCTCTTAATGGTAATATTTAAATTTTTTCCTGAATAAAATCAAAGGAATAACATGCAGAAACAAAATAGGTCATCAAAATGAACTGAATTACCACACTTATTGTTTTGACATGTCACTTTACATACATTTCTACTACCTTACTGTTATCCAGTGTTTCTATTTCTACCATAAAGTTACAAAATCTATGGGACTCCAAAGACTGCTCCTTTCCTGTATTTTGAAAACCATGTAACAAAGGGAGTAAAAATGGGCTAATATTTATTTTTGCTGCAGTAGAATATACTTTTTTTAAGAATAAGTTATTGAAAATATTGTTACTATCTTGTGAAAAACCAAGGATGTTTCAAGAAATCTTATGCTTATAAGGACTCATATAAAGATAATTTTCAGACATTTTTAGGCAGTCATTTAAACATAAGTGTAGTTTCTGTTTTCCCTCATCTAAAATTCTTACATCAGACTTAAAAAGAATAATTTAATCTGTGTACTGAAAAGGAGGAGCATCTGAAAAAGAGTGGATAGGTTGGGGTTTTTTTCTTAATAGTTTTTACTTTATAAAAAATTGTATGGCTGCTAAGAGGCTCTTTTTCCATTTGTAAACAACATTTAATCTGTGACATGTGTGGCAACCAATATATTGTGTCATTTAAGCAAACTTTGTATTCATAACAAAAATGTGCCCCTTCTCAGGGTTATTTGGTCTCTAAAGTTGGGTGAGTTATATATTCTGTTAATTTGTTTTACTAACCATTATAGAATATGTGCCATTATGTTGTGATATTTACTAGAAATGGAGTTGAAAAACAAATTAAAAAACCCCTCTTCTATTAAATCCTTATGCAGAGTTGATGTGGGTTTTTTAAACTTTTCCTCTGCATTTAGTTGCTATAGAAAAGGAAGTCATCCTGAAGAAGAAACAAATAAAAGAAAATACAAAAAGGATAACTCCTAGCCATCAGACACAATTCAACTCTACATATCAATTTTTTTTTTACAAAGGCTGTTTTTTTGGGGGAGAAGATCCTGTTTGGAACATAATACTCATTTAAATGGGACCTTAGGAGAAGCACCACAGCCTGTGCTTTTAATAATGCATCACACACGGCTCTGGAGCACTACTGGGCTCTGAAATACAGCTCTATATCCCACTACTCTGTTGTAAAAGCCTCGAGCATATTTTGTCTAAATGCTAATAGCATTGTCCCTAACAGTTTCTGGGCACAATCTGGGAGGTTGAATTTTCCAGGGATTGTTCAACATAGTTGGTTCTCATGCAGTAACCTTATGCCAGAAGCAAAAAGAGTGTCCCACAGCAGATGAAGGCTACTCTGTTTAGCCAGTTTCAGTTTTCTTGAATGCTCTTGAGCATATTTATTTTACTAGTATAGGCATAGCCAAATATTTTCCACCACACTTTTCCAGTAAAATATCAGTGACATTTATTAAGGTATCTCTGAGAGAAAACAATAATTGTTTATTTTAGGAAAGATTTTATAGTTGCAGCAGACAATTGCAAATGGTATGGATTAAGGCAAGATCTTCAGCTGTTACTGTTAAAGAGAGATTAGTGTGAATAGGTTTATGCATGACACGTAAAGCATTAACAATGTGAGTTACTTAGGATCTCAGAAGTGGTTGGTAGAAGGACTACCTGCAGTGACTACCAAGTAAGTTGTATTAGACCTATCTTCAATTATTCATGGAATTTTCTCTGGCAGCTGCAGTAGTTGTCAGGGGTGAGATTTTCCTTCTTGACTCTGTAATAGTGTTCATTCAATTAGAGTTCCATCACACAGACCAGGTTTACAAAGATCTGAATATATTTCAAAAATATCGCATACCTTTGTCTTATTTACCTGTCACAAAGCACTGGTTCAAAGAACTTTTCAGCTTTGTGATCTGGAATTTTGTACTTGTCTGTCTAAGACATAGAAGGCCTGCAATCTAGGTACCCTGATGTTTGATTTACACACCTGTCATTATCTCAAAATATACCCACATTATATTCTCCATTTCTTTCTGGTTTTGGAACAAATGCAATAAAGCTGAAGGTTTTCTTGTTTACTTTCAAAATCAATCAATGAATGGACTTTTTCAGGGGAAAGGTAACAACAATTTAAAGTCCGGTCTAACAACAATGAGCAGATTAAGAATATATTGTCTGTACAATTTCCAAAGCATTCCAAAGATGGAGTGCCCCATCCCTGAAGTGTTCAAGGCCAGGTTGGATGGGGCCCTGAACAACCTGATCTAGTGGAAGGTGCTGCTGGCTATGGCAAGAGCTTGGAGCTAGTTGTCCTTTAAAGTTCCTTTNTATATATATATATATATATCTACAATATGTACATTCCATTCCAGTTACAGGATTTACCACCAATTTGGAAGTGATTTTAAGGAGTCTTATTGACTGCTGTAATGTGTCAATGCAAAATTGCTTGATGTCTTTGGAGATCCCTTATTGAGGCTTTTCAGCATGAGAGCATTGATAAGAAGGAGGATTTGTACCAAGGCCTACAATGAGAGANAAGTCCGGTCTAACAACAATGAGCAGATTAAGAATATATTGTCTGTACAATTTCCAAAGCATTCCAAAGATGGAGTGCCCCATCCCTGAAGTGTTCAAGGCCAGGTTGGATGGGGCCCTGAACAACCTGATCTAGTGGAAGGTGCTGCTGGCTATGGCAAGAGCTTGGAGCTAGTTGTCCTTTAAAGTTCCTTTCAGCCCAGGCCATTTTATGATCCTGTGATTAAAAACTGAAAGTAAGTGTGAAGGGTCTAAAGTTATTATATCAGAATCTTTAATCTTGCCACTCAATGTGAAACTACAATGAACAAGTGTTATTTGCAAAGATGCAAAATTTAATTATATTTGGATTAAAATTGTGGAATAGACATTGAATATGATACCACAGCAATGATACTTAAAAGATAAATGATCAAAACTAATTATTTAAATGGNAGGCCTACAATGAGAGAACTAGGGGCAATGGTTTTAAACTGAAAGAGGATAGGAGATATGAAAGAATGTTTTTGCAATAACAGTGGTGAAACACTGGAAGATGCTGCCCAAAGAATTTGTGAATGTCCCATCATTGGAAGTAACCAAAGATAGATCGGATGTGAATTTGCTGGTGGAAAGCGTCCTTGCCCATGACAAGGGAGTTGAACTAGATGATCTTTAAAGATCCCTTCCAACCCAAGATTTTATGATTCTATGAAAATCTGGCCCAGTATTTAGCTGGTGTGTAATCTCTGTAAAGGCACAGAGAACCTTTTCCAGTAGAGAACTTAAGTGGTTGAGTATTGGCAAACCAGAAAGAAATGTTATGAGATTTTTAATCTGTATTTAGGATATTTTCCTTTTATGTGTATAATTTCAGCTTTTAAAAGTAGAAAGCTTTTATTTCTTTATTTAACTGCATTGTTTGTTTCCTATACAATTCTATACTCTGGAAACAGTAAAACTGGTCATTCAGGGAACAAGACAGTTGTGGTAGTTGGGTACAAAATGTACCCAAAGGACATCTGCTGCAGATGGTTTGTCTTTGGCAACCATATGTCATATGCATTTTGGCAAAAAGGTATATGACTTTTTATTTGCCAGCTATTGTGCAGTAGCCAGATATTGTTGAAGCAGATCTATAAATAATACATTTCTCCATCTCTTTGTCTCTCTCTGTTGTTCCTTCTTTCTTTGTTTTAATAATATCCTAATAAAATCCTCTGTGAAAAAGATGTGGTGTGCAAATAGCAGGAGGTGAAGGTCATAAAAATTCAAAAGGAAAAAATGAAAACTTTTTAATTCTTCAGTTTTTTCCTTACAAATACTCCCTCACAGACCTGGAAACATTGAAGAGAAATGTCTCAAACCTGACAACACGTGATTTCATGTAAGCATATAGAAAATGTTTCAAGGTCAAAACAGAGTATTTTGTTTTGCAGGGTGTCTCTAACAGGCTGCATGCATACAACTGGATCTATAAAGACAATTTAAGATACATGTTTTAGTCATGCCTTTACTTCATACCAGGATATAACTTAGATAATGTCATTTCTTTTAATTCCTTCTCCATGGGAGGGAAAATCACCTGTGATTGTAACACTCTGTGATAGATATTCTGAGGCAAGGCAAAGTATTACAAACACTGCTTTGTGACTCAGAGCTGGAATATAACCTTTTCGTTTTTGAGGTGAATAGAGATCATAACCTTGAAATCACTAAAGCAGAACTATGTTTGCTCCTAAGATTGTCTGAGATAGTTAGGCATGTGCAATGATCCTGTTTCTCTTTTCCTTTCTTGTTTACTTGAATGGAAAATCCACTTACCTGTGCAGTATCTGCTGTGGAAGAGGTGCTTGGTGAAAAAGGGTGTTTCTTTTCCAACTGCAAACCTTTGCAATACACATCTGAAGTAACTAGACAAACTTGACTTTGATGTCAATGTCACTCTTTAAGGCGCTACGCCTTTCTTAAAGCAGCTAAAATATGTCAGATAATTCACACCCTAAAATTAGAGGTTTTTTCTACAAAGGTCTTATGGTTCAGAAGTAAACCACACTAGTGAAATGTTAATGACTTGAACCCCACTGAGGGTGACCTTTATGCCATTTCCAAATCAATTACGTTGAAAGGTTTTTAAACTTATTTTTATAACCAAGTGCCTTTGAGCAACTATATTTCATAAGATGTTATCTGAGGGGTTTTAAAACTATAACATAATACTAAAAACTAAAATTAAATAATAGTATTTCCACTCTAAGGAGGGTAAAAGTTAGAAGGGACACATCTTCATGCAACTACAAAAAGAGAACACCTGAGTGTGAAAAACAATCTTTTGTTTAAAGACCTTTCTTGAAACAGAAAATGTTGAAGTTAAATTTTATTTTTAGTTGCAAATAAGATTGTTTTCCAGGCAGATTTCTGAAATGCCTAATACACCAAGAGAAATTTCAATTTTGCATAAAACCTGCATAAAATATGAAACAGTCTGGAAATACATCTTTTTAGTATGTTTTCTTTTATTTTTCATACATTTTATTCTTTGTTCTACTTTATAAACAAAACACTTGCCATATTTCTCCTGCTGTTCATGGCTTTCCCAATAGTGTGGATCTAGCACAGAGTAACACATCTCTTTAGTATTGGACACTTTTATCTAGGCAGCACCATAAATGCTAATATATTTCTGAACTTCTCAGTATTCATACACCTGTTTTTTGGATAGCATAATTAGCTTTTCTTTTCAGGTATCTGCATGAAGCAAAATATATATAAAAGTGGCAAAGCATGAAATTAAAACATTAAAAACGATCATCAGATTATGCTACTATTATGTCAAACTTAAAAAGGTAATCTTAGATAATCTAGGGAGTAAAATATGTATAACTGAATAATAAACACAAAAATCATCTCCTCTGTCCAACCCTCATGGAAAATGTCATCTTCACTGCCAAGAAAATCCAATTTCCAAAGCTGTATATTCCTACAAACCTCTAAGATCTTCCTCAACTGGCATATGCAGTTTTTCCTCACTTGCTTTCAGTGATACATTCTTTATCCTCAGCCCAGGGAAGAAAAACCACTCAGAAGTGAGAAATAGCAGTACACAGATAAAACTTACCAGCCAGTGCCTTATGGACTGGCAAGGAAGGAAGAATGATGAAGCAAAACTATCTTTATGCTCTCAAATTCTTTCAAACATTGTGCTTATTACCCTTATGAGATCACCTATGCTGGTACTTCTGGATGATCAGACTAAATCACACCTTTCCTGCTTGCCAGCCTCTAAGGAAAATATCTCAGTGAATGCACATTTTAGACCTTTTCTGTGGAAAATTCACAAACTCATTTGAGGAGAAATGATTGAAGGAGTTTTGAATTTCAGTAGGCAAGACCAGAACATTTTGCAGATGTTATGTGTTTTTACGCTTATTTTTATGAAAGAACTGGAAAATTCTACTGAATTATGAACACATAAGATAAATCCAGTAGGAATTAGTTAATGTGAAGTAGTTATTTAAGGTAATTAATATTTTTATAAATTAATTACATTTAAAATTAAAGATTTTTTTTTTTTCTGTGAGGAAAGTTAAGGTGCTTGAAAAACAATTGAAGATATGATTGAAATTTTCTAAGCTCTGTGATAAGAAGAAAAATAAAACTTCTCTATTACCCTTTCACAAAATCATGTAACTTCTCAGCCTTGTTAAAATCCATGATGTGATAATAAGCTGTTAAAATAATTATTTGAAAGTAAAGGTTGATCCATTTCTCATTTTTACCACGAAAATCATATTTTTTATGAGAAAAAACAAAGCTGTAATATTTGTTACTGATAACAAATACAGCTGAATATGTCTAAATTCAATAAAAGTGTCCTTTAGCTATGGTTACAGTTCTCCCACAAAAGGCTATATAATTTTCACTTGAAACAAATTGAAGTAGTACCACCAATCCATGTTAAAAGGTTTTAAATAACAAATTGTTTTACCCAAAGGGTTTGGATCATTTCCACATAAAATTGGCCCTTAAAAAATGTCAGAACAATTTAGAGTGATTAATGAAAAGAACACTTTTAGCGCTCATAATATTTTACGATGCCAATTGCTTCAGCATGTTTTAATAAATCAGTTATGCAAATGCCTGTCTTTTGGAATACAGAATATTACTGTTTTCGCTATCCATCAAAACTGTAAGGTAACTTAGAGATAAAGGGTGGTTATAAAAGAGAGAAAAAGACAAATGAAAGAAAAAATAAAATGTCTATACTTTTTACTTTATGATATTACTAGAAACCATTACATGTAGAATGGAAGAATAACTTATTTTAGAAGTGAAAAACAAGTGTTTTTCCATTTATTTTGTATACAGCACAAGATAAAGTTTCCAATGTCATCATTTAAATAATCAGCTTTTTTTAAAGGGTTATACCAAAATGATTTTCTAGCAAGCTGTCTGGAAAACAAAGCAAACCAGAAGTTTTTAAAAATTGTATCTTTTATCCATTTAACAGAGAATTCATTACTACTTTGTGCAAAGATATGATCTTAATGGTATCCTTGCAAAACAATACAATTTAACAGATTTATGTCTGAAGTATTCATGCTTTGTAAGAAATTAATTTTTACAGAATTCTCTGACTCATTGCCTGAAGCACCTGGCTGGTCTCTCTCACAATATCTCACTAGGTGGGGCAGTGTAATTATGAGCCCAACTTTCCGTAACAAGAGATCTCAGGAACTGTGGTTTTTATATGCTTTAGACAAAATTTTGATGATGGAAAATCATTCAACAGATTTTATTTTGTGACCATCTGCCAGCTGCAGAGCTTGCCACTTTGCTTCCTCTTTGTTTTTTTTCCACACAGATAACATGTGTACATTCTGTAGCACAGATGAAGGCAATAATCCATGCTTGTCCATAGTAAAATAGCGGAAGACTTGACTGAAGACTTAAAATAGCTGAGACTTGTTACTACTCAGCAGTGCAAGCTCTTTCAGTCTTCGCCCTGAATGCTCACTTCAGGGAGGCCCGTGGGCAGTGTTGAGTGGTGTCCTTAAAGGCTCTCTGTGCAGTGACCTGGCAACCCAGACTTGACTGAAGTGGACGGTCTGCTTGCTCCTGCAGGTCTTACAGATCAAACCTGGTGGTTTTGTTGTGCACGGGACCCATTAGGCTCTCTGCAGAGATGTTGACACAAATAATGAAGGACCTAGGGTTCTGAAACATATTTTGATGCATTTTACAAGTTATGGAGCCTCCCTCTTGACTAAAAGAAGATGAGATAAGATGCAGAAAACCCAGAAAGGCGAAATATTATTCATCCAGCAACATATATCTTACTGGCAGTAGGACTGAAATTCTTCCTGACTATTTAGAGTGATAAAGCTGCTGAACTATAGAATAATATAATAATTTAGCCTGGACTCCAACCATTTTTCCAGCACTGCCAAGTACAACACCAAAGCGTGTCCCTAAGCATCACACCTACATGTCTTTTTAATTCCTCCAGGAATGGTGACTCCACCACTTTCCTATTACTTTGGGAGCAGAGACCTATATTTTCAGCCAAGGTCTCCTCTGCTAGTGGTCAGTGGGCTCTGTGTGTGTTTATTTGTTTTACTTTAACAGCATTTTGCTGAACTTCTACGCCTGTGAAGCACCCAGAGATTTCTTGCATGCTCTACTTCTGGTAGTAAATAAAGCCCGGCAAATTTCAACCAATCTTCCTGTCCATCATATTACATAGGGTCAAAAAGAGAGGACTAAAGCCAGTTTTCATTTAATTATGCTATTTCAACCAAGGTCTCAATGGCCTTTTTTACTGTCTTTATATATAAAGTTTAAAACTTACATAAGTTTAAAATACTTACTCTCAGTAAGATTCTGTTACTCTGAATAAGTCTGCATAAGTGAAGATGCGTGAATTTACATTAATTTATCTGTTTAAAATACACTAAGATGTAGTCTGCAATTAGTTGCCCTCAAAAAATAAATACATTTATGTACATGCAAACCATATACCTTCTTACATGTTTTTGTATGTCTTTATGTGTGTATGTAAAAATTTAAAATGTTAAACATATCCTCACAGCAAGCAGTAAATCTATCATCTGTACAGCACCATTTTTCACCCAAATAATACTAAATTGGCATATTGAAAAATGATGTTAAACAACCCAGATTGATCAGCTTAAAAATAAGAGTATCTCTGGGAAACTTTTTACTTTATTATTTAAGTTTTTAGATGTAGTGAAACATGCTCTCAAGATTTTTTTCACTGAAATATAAGCTAAAAATTTAGTTTTATTCAAGGGGGAATTCTCATTTATTATATGGATTTGAGAAAGGAGACATTTGAGGGGAAAAAAAAAAATAAAGCTTGTAATGAGGTCTGGCAATGTTACAACTTCTGCCTGCAAAGAAAAGAGAGCAAATATTGTAGCATATGTGGTCTACCTTCAGGCACATAACAAAAAGATTTTAGTATTAAAATAAAATACATTTTCAGTCAATCTACTTGTTTTTTTAAATAAATTGTCTCATTGAGATCTTTTGAATGATCCATGACATGAATGTCTCATAGTCCAGGATAATGAGCTATATTTCTGTGGAGATTGATCATGGAGATGATTCAAAAATATTTACTACGTTTGCTGAACAATTCAAAGCACAGTTTTTTTACAGGAACTGCTTCTACATCAAGCTTTCAGTTGATTTTTTTTCCTATTTTTTTTTTTAATTTATTTTCTTCCACAGAAATCCATACTTTGTTAAAGTAAAAAAGTTAAACTTCACTGGTCCTGTGAAGCTGCAGCTAATGGCTTGGAAAAAATGCTTGTTGATTTGGGTTAAATAAATCATGTCTCTAGAACATTCTTGCAGTCCTTTATTGGTCAAAATAATGGACATGGTTGATAAAAGCTACAGTTTACTGTAAGCAGGCTACTTTTCCTTTGTCATGCCAAACCACAAATCTGTTGACTTATGGTAGGGTCTTCTTTTTTGTGACATGGGATGGCCTGAGTGAGGCTCTGCTGCCAGCCACTCTGTTGTGCCATTTCACTTCAAATTGGATGCTTCTTACAGAACATCCTCAGTAGATATACACAGTGAAATCTTCAGCAGAAATAAATCCACAATATGTCATCAACCTGTACAGAAATGTGACTGGATACATCTTGTCTCACGAGAGAAATTAATTTCCTTTGGTCTCAGTGTGGAGAAAGACATTTCTTAAAAGCAGTTCAACCCACTGAAGATCTGGAAACAAAGAGAAGCTCTTTTCCAAAAAAAAGAATAGAATTCAGTTACCAAACAGGAGTGAAATTGATGTCAATATTTCTACATGAAAGGATGCCTTAATTTGCATTTAATAGAATTCCCCATATATTGATAATACAGTATGCTAAGTAAAAAATATGTCTTTTCTAAGATCTTTAAAGCTTTACCTGGATTAACTTCAGCAATAACATTCATAGCTGGAGATACGCCAGTTGTGTCTGCTCCTGTGTCTCCAAATATGAGAGAAATCACGAGTTCCTTTTATTTATATTTAGGCACTTCTTTCTGCTGAGATACTTATTTGCAAATATTTGTATTTTCAAGTGATAACTCTGTCATCACTTTTCGACAAAATAATAGTCTCTTCTGCATAAATCCAATAAAGTCATTGAATAATAAAGCTAAATATCTAAGTAATAATTGTAGTATTGAAATAAATGTATTTTGAGTCATCAATTGATGGAAAACACCTGATTACTAAATTTAGAAAGATAAAAAGCCTCTAAAAATCTTGTTATAAAGAGGAGTTTATATGTTTTATTCGGGGGGTATAAAACTGAAAAGACATTAAATATTCAAGTTTAGAATAACATTTTGAGAATTGAAATGTCTCTGCATAACATTAGAACTAAGTATCTAGGTAGGTAGGAATTCAACTCTTATAGAAATGAAGGACTATCTTAATACACAAAATGAATGGAAAAAAATAATATTCTAAAAATGTCCATATGTTTTCAAATCTTCAAGCCCTCCCCTTGTAGAGATGGCCAACCACATTCAAACCATAACTCCGGATGAAAAAAAGTCACAGAACAGCTCCAGACTTTTTCCAGCTTAACAGTTCAGCAGCACCCCACTTTATAGAGTTTTCTGTCAAAGAATACCTCCAGTTTCAGAGATCATTAAAATTACATTTAGCATGAATATGCTTAAATTAATTTGAAAATTAGTCCAAATTATTTGCATGGTATGTTTTATTACACATCATTGTTTCAAAACTATGAATCTATGTCAACTTTTTTCTTTAGAGGACACTGTACCATGAAGTTTTGTGTTTGTGTTACTTTTGGATGTTTTATTTCACTATTAAATGAAAGCTGCATGAAATTGTAAACTATCTACTAGTGTGACAACAATGTAAGAATGTTAGGAAATAAAGAAGTCTTTCTTTTTGCTTCTCACTCCTTTCAGGACTTAGTTATCACTGTGTGCCAATTATCTTTTCCAGGCTTTATAATTTGATAGATTAAATAGGTATAAACTCAAGACATCTGTCAAGCACAATCTGTCTTTGAATAAATATTTCATATATCTGTATTCTCAGTCTGTTCTGTCTGGTAAAAAACCCAAAGCATCATTGGAAACAATTATTTATATTGATTCTGTAACAAAATATAGCAGGTACACCTGTCTGAAAATTATAAAAATTAATAAGAAATACAAAATTACCAAATTCATCATCTATTCATTATACTAGTTTTACACCTGCCGTACATGCAATTCTATTTAAATATTCCTTTCCACAGATGAAGTGTGAGGTTTCAGTGTTAAAAAATTCCAAAATGGTTTCCTCCTTTCTTGAGTTTACTGTTTACATCTCATATGTTTTGAGTTTCCTTTGCAGTTACAAATGTAGGAATTTACGATTTGACCCTTCATTTAACAATCTGTTTCTTTCCCAAATTGCTGCAAATCGATATATTTGGAAGAACAGACATATTAAAATAAAACTTCCAAAGCTTTTAAGAGACACACACATGGAAACACATGCACACACACACAGTGTCACACACTGTCTTATAACATCTGTGCTGAGCATTCCTCTGGTATGTGGTTGAACTGACTGACTTAGAGTAAAATGAAGTGCTAAGAAAGTCTTTTCCTTTATTAGTTTTAGGGTTTGGTTTGTTTGTTGTTTTTTTTTTTCCTAAAGTAGGCGGCTTTTTCCAAATGTTCCATCTCAGGCTTTTTAACTGAATGCCTAAGAACATGAGTTTGCTTTTCCTGTGTTGTTGGGCTACATCAGTTTAACACAGGGCTTTTTTGGTTAAGAAACAAATTTCCTCTAACATTTACATTGGTAGAATGAACTACTCCATGAATTCTTTTAATATTAGTCAAACTCAGGAAGTTTTCTCCTAGATCTATGTCAGAATTATCTGGTTACAAAGTGTGATCAGAGATGATGTTGCCTGCATCTTGCCTGGGGGCATGAAATGTTTCACTAGAAAGGTATCCAAGCAATCACAAAAGGCTTTTCTTGCGCTTTGGATCAAAACCCGCTTTTTCAGTGTTTTCAACAATACTTCCCTCACAAATTAATCATCCTTTTTAGAAGTGGAAATTGATACTAAAGCAAGGAAAATCTTTCCATAAGATGTTTAGAAGAATAGATATATATTTTAAAAGTTCTCAAAGATTAATGAGGAAGGTACTTGCCAAGATGAGTACTCCTATACACAAGCCTATTGTACTTCAAGATGTATAGAAACATCATTTTTGTAATCTTCAGCTTTTAAAATAATAGAAGTTTGTTCCTTCAAACTCTTCACTAAATAGTTGTCCTCAGAATTACAAATATATAGGTCACCATGGATCCTGGTTAATTACAGTGAGAAAGTATTTCTATGCCTCTTCTTATGCCTTGACCAGACTTTTAATAAGGATAAAATAACCTATTTTTTGCATAATAATATAGAATTTTAATGAAGTAAGACTGAGGTCACAGCAATGAAATTTTCAAGCACCTTTCTTTCAGCCTTCACATTAAAATACCAAATAACTTACTGCTAATTTCCTATATCATAAAAGATTTGGGGATTTATCTATTCTTAGTACTTAAATAATGAACAAAAGCAAACTAAATAGTGAAGATATTAAGGAATTTTGCTGTAAACTCCAAACAGACAAAGGCATCAAAGTCAGTGCTGCAGGCATAAGCAACCTACAAAACAATCAGATTTCAAGCCAGTTCTCATGCTTATGGGCTTTTTCATAAAACTAATTATACTTAAACAATGCCCTGCTTAAATTGTAATTTGGCAACTGTTACTTAAAACCACATGTTTTTCTTGTATACCATAGAAATAGCCTAAACAACCCTTCAGTATTGTATATTTCTCTGCCAGGGGGAATATGCCCATAACTTCAAATTTATTTACAGACTTAGTACCCAGACTTTCTGTGCTTTAACTCTTTTTTTGTTAGACAAGGGATTATAACTGGTAATGAGTGTATTAAAAATAAATAAATAAATGTTTTCAAGCACTGATATTAACACAGTGGGAGAAGGGAAAGAAATATCTAACTGCTGAATTCTGATTTTGATTTGCATTCATGCAATCAGTTACCAAACAGGAGTGAAATTGATGTCAATATTTCTACATGAAAGGATGCCTTAATTTGTAGGCTTTATTTTCTGTATAACCACATGAAAATATTTTTTTGTGTGACAAAGTACCTCTTTTAGCAGTTTTCTGCAAAAACAGCCTCCCATGGTGAGTTTCAGCTTTTGGCAATACTGTAATGCAGATTTAAACAAAGAGTACATGCAGAGTCAGGATTAGAAAAGGGAGTGAAGGAGGGAAGAGTATAAAAGAAATGGTCCCAGAACTACTTGAAAGCTTTGCACAGCATAGTATCACTGCTTTTAGTCAGAAAAAGAAAAGGAAAACATCTAACAGAATTAATTGGAGAGAGGGGTAATAGTCTCCTATTCAGAACCACTGAGAATTCAGAAGAACATTTTATGAGATTTAAATACAGAATACTCTGTCTCTGTGGGTGACTTAACTGGCAAGTATCCGATTTCTGTAATATTTGCTACTGACTAAACTGGCAATGTCTATTGTTTTAAACTTTTATTGCTCTCTCCAGCCTCATAAAGCAATAATATAGAACTTCTGAGACACACATAGTAGGCAAAACCAGAATGCAATCACTCTTCTTTTTCTCTCAACTTCCCTTGCAGAGGCCCTTGCATAGACTTTGTTTCTATTCTTCCCAAAGTAATAAATTCAGCATAAATGGAAAGATACACTGATAATTTTTCTTCTGTCCCATATCTCAGCCTTCAACACCTGATAGATCTTACGATAGTTTTCTTGAGTTTTATTTCTTTTTCTGTGAAAATGCCTGAAGAGTTTCCAAGTGAGTAGCGCTGCAGGTAGATGTTCTGGGAAGAATGATGCAGCTTTCCCACAGCTGTTTAGAGTTATGCCTGTACTTCTGGGCATGGACTGGCTCCCAGGACCTTGGAGTGTAAATTCATCTCTAGTTTGATTTTACAGTGGAGTGCAATGCACAGGAGGAATACCATAATTCATAGCAGGCTTACAGTATGTATGCCAACAAACACAGTTCTTTATCTATTTTTTTAGTTTTTTAGATTTTTGTGGACAGAATAAGTCCTGTTCTGGTCTTCCTATGAAGTTCTGTGTGCAAAGTTGCTAGACTATGTACGGGTGCCATCTTAGAATCTCCTATAATTATTCAGATTACATTTTACACACAGGTTTGGTGGGTTTTGCTAAGGACAGATGGAACTAATGCACAGAGTCAGCAGCTAGCATCCTACAGATCATTTTCTCATAGGCTGGTACAGCCTCACATTACCAGGTAAAAACAAGGGGGACAGTAGTGTGATCCTCCTTATATGTCAAAGAGAAGATTTCCTAAATTAATCCAAGTGTCAAAAAGAAAATGATAGACAACCCCTCTGACAATATGAGTTTCAAGTGGAGTGAATCAATATAAGGTTGATCTCAGAATTTCATTCTCATATCCTTATAGGCATATGTCATTACTACTATATTACTACATATGTCTACTACTTTCATTAAATTTCTGAGCAGCATATACTTTATGTTGATTACATGAGGAAGTTGCTGTGTACTTACATGCATCAAAGATCACTGTTTAACAAGTTTGTAGTACAGTAATATCCCCCTTAGCAACAACAATTTTTCACACATGGACTGTTCAGTTTTGTGTGAAAATTAGCTGGGAAAATGTGTATATGCTTTGTTCCAAACCTTGTAGTGCTCTCTTTTTAAACTGTCCCTGCATAAAAAAGAAAAGATAAATAAGCACATGAAAAAAACATTGATTAAAAAAAAAAAACAAACCAAAACTCAGAGTGCTAAGAAGAAGTGGGTTGATGTCTGTAAGCAGGAATTGGATTTTACATTATTGTTACTTCTAATTTTTAAACATCTATTAAGGTACCACAAGTAATTGATTTGAATTAGATAGAAAATTAAGCTTAGACAGATACATTGGCTCAAAAGAATTAACAATTTGTCTAAGGAGATAAGTTTGACATGTGGAAAAGAAAGTTTATTTTAACAGTCAAATATCAGTAAAATTTACCTTTTTGCCTATTCATATAAACTTCCAGCAAAGAGGGAAGTAGTCCTGGTCTGAGCTGCTTTGGCTATGTTAATTTAAGTAAGATCCCTCTTTCCACATGGACCAATAGAATATGTAGTCAAGTCTACCATTCCATTGACAAAATAACAGTATCAAGGCTTGCTTAAATCTGCTACACCCTCATTCTTATTTTATTCAACAGTTTTCTGATTAAACTTATTTTTAAGAGGTTTCCAAAAGCAAAGATAGGACTGTGTGGTTTAATTTGAAAGCCAGCAAGTTGCTTTAAGAAAGGAAAATAACCTCTTCCTTCACTTGCTGCTGTGTAATACTACCCTTATGGGCTCAGCATTCACCAACAATACCCAGCAAGTAGTGTCCTGCATGTATCTACAAAATAAATAAATAAAATCTGAAGCATTAGCAGTATCCTTAGTTTATTAACTTTAAACTGATGTTTATGCTGAACAGTCAGTTGTTATGCTTAAGGGATTTCTGTTTCCACCCAGAGGCATGACTACTGAATAGAACTATTTTGAAGGGTGTAGCTTCTCTACCTTCTGAAGTATTTTTGTTTGGTTATCACCTGTCTAGTATATGATTATAAAGAGCCTAAGGTGAAGGAACCAGAACCCCAGTATGACTTTTTTTTTGCCACCTTCTCTGACCATGAGACTATTGGAGTGCGAGCCACATCAAGCCGTGTCTCTGCAGAGAGCCAGGAAATCCATGAGGCAGCCAAAGTTAGGAGGGACATGGCTTTTCAGCCTCGTCAAAGGTAAGGTGCTGCTCATGCTTTGCAATGAATCCCACCCCTCCATATTAAATTCCTTATGTTGAGAAGTCTCTGCTTTCAGCTTTTCTTAGGCTGAGGCACTACATTTCCTGGCTGCAAGGACACACAGCTAATGAATCCTAATTCACACCACAGTTTAGCTAAAATGTTTATTTGCTTCCTAAGGTGCCAGTAAATCTGGACAAAGGATGTAGCAAAACAGACATGTGATGCAGACAGCAAAGGGTATACCCTAGAAAAAACAGGTGTCTTCTTGGTTCTCCAAGTATTTATTTTTAATCATTCTCATTTTTGGTCACTTATAATTTAATTTTTGATCCCTTATTCCTGTCCCTTAATTTATAAAATGTAAAGTATAAATCAATAATCTGATCCCCTAAAAATGTAGTGAATATATGGATCTTGCTTTTTGCTACTAGATAACACTTTGTGTTAAGTCGGCAGCTTGGTAAATTAATTATACTTAGCTTTTAGTCTTGTGACAACAATGCAGTTCTGAAATTCTTGGCAATTTATCAATATATTTGGCTGGCAAAGGGAGAAGATTTAGCAGAAATATTGATGTGTTGGGGGTTTTTTTTTGTTTGTTTGTTTGGTCAAGTTCCTACCTTTTGGTTTGTACTTACAAATATGAACTAGATGTGTAGCATGTATCTGCTACTATATAAATAGTAGATGTACTGCAGTTGAAAATATATTTACTTTCAAATACTGAAATTTAATTGTAATGAGAAAGTTAGGGACAACCAAAAAAAAAGAACTTTGACTGAAATATAGATGACCTTGACCTTTTGTATACATTTTTCTCATTGCATTTACTGGATTACTTTCTACCTGTGACTGAATGTAAATGACAGTTCTGGGTTACATAAAAACAGAATTCTCAGCTAAAATCTTACTGCAAAATTGGTAATGTTACATGCAACCAAAAAAGCTGACTTTGATTTCTAGGCCCCATGGTGAGTTTGCAAGGCTGGTGCTTAGTGATAAAAGATTTTGTTCTTAAACTGAAGAAACATAAAAAATACAACACACAGGACCCTAAGATGACATGTTTAGCCACTTCTCAGGAATATAACAATTGAAGCCTAGTTTCTCTGACAATTTAATCTTCATTTTTAAGTTGTACAGCCTCCATTTTTTCTGTTTATTTAAATAAAGCAACCACTATACCTATAGCTGCTTTCATAGTCCTTGTAAGCAGCTCTTTCCATACTTTCACTGATGATAATTTGATTCTATAAAGCTATTCTGTTTTCTGATTATGCTTCATTTTACAGAGCAGTCTAATTATTCTTTCTTTGCCTCGCTTGTCTTCAAACTATCTAAGCTATTTTTCCTGTCTGTCATTCTTAGGTAGTGCATTGATCTCGGATGAAACTATCTCAAGCTGTTCTCCATTGAGGTCATATAGTTAGTCACTTCTAGAAAGTAATTCTTTATATGAATCCTTTTGAAGGATTATTTCTAGCCTCTGTGAGGGCTTATTTCTTAATGGATCTCCAGCACAAGGAAGAAAGGATTATTAGCAGACAGTCTGATGTCCCCCATTTTTCATCAAGCAGGAGCAGGGTATTGTCCTACTGCCAGCAGACTTAATGTTTCCATAAGGTTGTTTCTTGTGGAGTGTTTTCTCAGGATGAGGTAGCACAAAATAGATATGGTTCCCTTAGATACTTATATTCCTTAAGGAGTACTTTTGAAAAAGGGACAGTGATGCTGATGTTCTGCCTGTATGGAAGCTTTGCCAGTTTTTCTGTTTTCTTGGACGGTTTTCTTCATCTGATGGAGGGTCCTTTGCCTTTGTTAGCACTGTGGGAGCAAAGGCACTTTTCTTGTTGGACTACAACACCAGACTCCCTCTTGTTTATTCTCTCTGATGCTGCCAGTCTTGCATTCTTTTCAGGGCAGTCCAGTTCCAGCAAAGGGAATAATGAATGGGTGTTTCTTTTTTTTTTTTTTTTTTTTTTTTTTTCTCCAGTCTAGGGTGTTACTGCGGGCAAGTTCTGGGAAGAGGGAACAGAAGGATTAAATACCCTGAGGGTCAGGAAAATCTTACAGAAAATCTCCAGCTCTCTGAGTGGACTAATCAGTAGGGCCATTCAGACTGCAACACTCTATCACTGGGCTTGAAGTTGATGTTGAAGCCCAAATCAAGTGAGATGTCAGCCAGTGTTTTTCCTAGTGGCCCAGCCACCCCTTGCATACTAAAGTTAGTTACTCACATTCTTAGCTGCCACATTTTCAAATCCTACTGCTGTTCATTCTTAAAATGAGAAGTTTAGATTTCTAATTTTGCAATATGAGTGACAATTTCTGAAGGCTTTCTCTAAGCCTGACCTAAATATTTTGAGTGATGATCCCTAAAAATTTTCTCCAAGTCTAACCTCTAATATCTGAAGGTTAATATCAGTGGCTTAATTCAACTCTTGACTAAGATCACAAGAAAAAATAAATCTCAATTCATTTCCTGTTCCTCAACTGTACAACAGTCCACATGGTTTACTGCAGTTTACAAGATATCTATATCAGAGGTAGCTGGTGCTGGAAAACAGAATTTCTCTTCAGAAATAGATTTATGTGGAGACCATTAAAAATATTTTATATTTTCTAAAAATGTTAAAGTCACACACTCATGTTTTTAACATGGATTACTCAATATTTAAAGCTACTATTTCACAGGTGTGCTGTCACTGAGTTTTTGGATGCTGGTACTTCTAGTTACTTACAGGAAGAGATTAAGAGGGGAATGATGATGCATATTTTAGAAAAGGTAATGCCAAAAATTGGTACCCGTTCTTCTACTGTTTTAAAACAAATGCAAGCAAAAGAGTGAAGTTGAAAAACAAGCAATTAAAAATGTGCTGTTGCTAGTTTCAGAGAGGCAATTCATATATTGTTCACATCAGCAGAGTAACAGTATGTCTGCTGTGCCAGGGTTTAAAGAGGATGTTGCTGTTTTGGACTGCACTGTGTGTTTTGTCAGAGGGAGAGGATTTTGTGCCTAAGAATTGCCATTAGAGCTCTCAGGGGTTTAAAAAAGCAAGAAGGAAAAAAAAAAAAACAAACACCAAAAACAACAACAACAGAACAATTAGTAACTACAGAAGCTTGTGTTTCATCAATTTCATGTTGCCACCTACTTGCTCTCCTCATGCTTTCCATCTTGTCACCTGGTGCTGCCTCTGACAAGCCCTGCTGAGTGATGAGCCATCCTCTGTCATTATTAAGCTCTCAGCTGGTATAGACTTTTTTTTTTTTAATGTCAATTTTTAGTATTGTATCCTTTTTCACTATACTTATCTTTCGATGACCTCTCCAGGTATGTTCTGTGAAGTGAAAGGAATTCTCAGCTTGGAAGTATTGGTATGGGTTTATAGGGCAGTGACTGGTAACAGTAAAAATGTGAAGCCAAATGACAAATTGTTACAGAACCCAAGGAGGGAGAGCCAAAACTGAGGAAAGAACTCCTGTGGGAGGAGAGAGAGGGAGGTTGCAGAGGCAGAGTATTGAGATGTTTTGTCTTACTTTTCTGATAAAATGTGGCTTTTACTACAAGAAGACTTTAAAAGAGGAATATCCTCTTTGACTTTTGGTTTTCCTAGGAGCCTTTCTTCCTAAGAGTGTCTACATGAATATGAAAATACCGACTACATCTCATTGAAAATATGATCATGTAACAGTGGTAAGGATGCGAATGGCTCTGTGACAAGTTGTGGTTTATTTTTATCTTACTTGTGACTGATTGATTTCATGCAAAAGTAACAAAATTGTCAAAGGATATAGTATCTCATTTTCTTTGAATGTTCCTTTTGCAGAACTGAAATAATATATCAGTTATATATGTATATTTACTTTAAATTGGGGGGGCATTTTGCAGGTTCCAATAACTATAAATGAATAAATTGTATGCCTGGATTTTGCAATCAAAACTACTATCAGCATTTCTCTGTGAAAGGAATTGTGCTCTGTATGAAGTCTGCATTGCTAAAAATCAGAGTTACACAAAACAGAAAAATAATTAATCTACTCAGCTTCCTAAATCTCCTACTTTTAATAAAAAAATTTCAGATGGAAGGCTTTAAATGCCAAACAAGGTTTTGGGCATCATATGTTTATAACAAACAAACAAACAAATTGTGTGAAATTTCTTATTGTATCTGCTTCAACTTAGGAACAGAAACTCTTATCCAGACTAATGCTGTATGTCTGGAAGCTACTTGGAACATAACAGAAAACTAGAGCAAATCTTGATGCATCTTTTGAATTAGAAAGCAGACTGATAAAAATGTGTTTTAAATTTTCATGATGAGGAAAGTAAACTCAGGATATGGTATCAAAAATACTAACTGAACTTATGGAAGGGATATTAACTAGATTGAAACAAAGGTCTCTTCTAAAATAACCTAAAGAAATGAAGTAGCACAGTACTGTTTTAGAGTGTCCATGCTGTTTATATATATCCCTCTGTCTGACCCTGAACATTAAACTGAATTTTGCATCGCACAAATTCCTTCCATGCTCTGCATCATGCTTCTCTTCCTTTCTTTCTTGTCTTCATGCTGCTGGTAGTAAGTCTGGATTCTCTGCTGGTGTAATTGAGCAGAGCTGCTTGAGCCCATAGATCTTTTCAATGACTGGATGGAACAGAAAAGGAGAACCTTTGTCAAAGATCAATTATTTCTTAATTGTAAGTAGTACCACAAGTCTATTAAAGACACTTCCTCTGGGAAATGAATTATCAATGTAACAAGGATCGGTGCCAAGGTGCCTTACGAGTTCATGCTTATTCAGCTAACTGTGTTCCACTTGACTATGCCTCAGGTACTCTAAATAATCCATGCTTATAAGTTTGAATATCTCACCATATTTCTGAACTGCTATGCATTTTCATTAATCCTTCCTTAGCTAAATGATACATACCTGACTTAATATTTCCTGTATTTTTCAACTATTTTTCCATTTCTGTAGTTACCCAGGTCTTTCTAAAGTCTTTTGGAATTAAAATCTGGACAATGCATATTTCTGATTATGAGGTAATAAGAGATAATACTTCAAATGTGATCACACTAGACATTTGTAATAAGGGCTGTGTCTTTCCTGCATTAGAATAATCTTCACACATTAATACAATCCAAAAATTATTTTTGCTTTCCTTTTATAAAAATATTGCTATAAATATATATATATATATATATATGTCTCTTTCATTGTAAAAGTCATCCTAAAAAGGATCTATCACTGGAAGGACATCCTTTAAGGAAAGAAACAGCAGTGTAATCACAGTCAGAAATGTTTCAGTGAGCTGGCATGGACTGTGCTGTCACTCTACTAAACAAATGAGAGGTTGAAGGAACAGGCTTAGTAGAATATTTTTTTAGTTATATTTTTCAATAAAATTTCAAGTGGTACAGTTTGTTTAACATTTGCACTGGAAATGGTATGGCTCCTGAGAGCAGGGGTACTTGTATAAGGTAATGGTTTTGCTTCCTTCTCAGATACGTTACCATAGAATTTTATTTTTTTTTGTCAGTATAATATTTATATGCAACATCAGCAACATCTTTCCTATGTCACAACAAACTCTAATTACTTCCACTTTATTCACTTCGTTGTTTTTTCCTATAAATTGGCAAAACCAACAAAAGCACATACTAGAGGTCGCCAGAGCTGTGACCTTTGTCCCACACTTCCACATTCTCCCTTCTCTGCTTCCTCTCACACCGCAGGCAATAAATAGTTTAAACAGGGAGAAGCTTTAAAGGTCGGTGTTCTGCAAGTGCCCTAGGCAGGGCTGGAAAGTCCCTGACACTGTTGGGATATGACCTTGTCATAAATTCTCAGGTACCACTCTCTGCCTTAGAACAATCTATTTGAGTTATGTCAGAAAATCTGAGATAACTGATTCATGATTAAGGTTGACTTCACAAAGTCAGAGGCTTTTCTAGTTATTGATTTTATTCTATTTCCACACTATTAAACCATAGTTTAGCTGCTGGCTGACAGCCCTAGTACTGAGCAGTAAATCAGGAAATGAATGGTAGTTTAATGGAAATATTAGAACTTCAATGGTGTATGGAAGATTCTGACTTGTGATGTGAACTCTGAGTACAAAAAGAAGTGTAATATGAAGTAATGATCACTCTATATTTGTAAGTGAAGCTGCAGGAAGACAATACAGGTTAGATGTACTGCTCTCTTCTAACAGTCCTGCTAAGATTCCTGAAGATTTAATGACTGTAGCTGCAACATGGAGCAACCTGAATTTTATCCCAGATGGTAAGCACAGCAACAACATAACAGTAGCTGAAAGTTACAAGGATCTGTTCTTAGTATCTGTGAAGCAAAGGCATTCTTAATATCTAGCTATTAATCTATGAAACAAAATTTTGAAGTATTATATAACAGCCTATGATTCAAATAATTTTTGAACTTCTGGACATTTCTTTTCTTATATATACCTTTTTTTTTTTTTTTTTTTTC